>BJCO01001814.1:0-12724 GCA_018326465.1 Flaveria floridana
CCGCCGAGGGACCCCCCAAGTTTTCAAGGCGCCTAACAGATCAGATAATGGTTTGTCGGTTGCATCCATGGACTGTAAATCCTGTTATCACACTCATTGTGAAATACTCATATATCTGTCTACAATCATGTCAGATTTCAGTACAAGATTTACAGACCAACAAAACCTATTGAACCCTTGATGAAACTATACTAGATTTAGATTCCACACAGAGAGTCAACTATAAGCCTTGTAATTTCCACAGTCCTTATAACATCCTATTTCTGATCCTCAACTCTTGATCTAAATCCGAGAAAACCCTCCCTTGTGTGGATCACTATTTCTGACAACTTGTCGTGGGTGAAAAGAAAAAGAGTTGATCCAGAGCTTTAAATCGCAGTTGTAGTCCCCAAAGCCAACACGAATCTGGCTGTAGTCAACTTTCAACGCGGAAGCAAGTATTAGTTGGAAACCTAGATTCGACCCTTGGGAGCAGTCAAACGGCTACAAAACGTAAAATCCCCAAACATGAATAAACAATAGAGATCAAAAACTGAATCACATGAAATCGGTGTGTGGATAGAGAAATCAAATGAAATTAAAAAGGAACCGTGCGATGCAAGCTGTCTTACCTAGGGATAACAATCGCAATCGCAATCCGATCCTATGAGGGATTAGGCTAAGCAGATCCCGAAGAGTTTATGTATGTATTATATTAGTTATTAGTTATTATAGGGAAAGAAAGAAAGGAAGAAAGGAAAGTGATTAAAAAATGAATGGAGTGTGTTTGAGAGAGGAAGTCGTGGAAACCGTGAAGCGCATACCAGAAAGGTAGATTAGGTTTAGTTGAAGAAAAAGATGCAGATGAAGATGCAGATGAAGATGAAGATGAAGATGAAGATGAAGATGAAGATGAAGATGAAGATGCATAGATGAGGTGATGATGATTACCTGCAATCTATAGTTGAATTACTGGTTGGCATTTGTTGAATCGTACAACGGAGATCGATCGAGACTGTCTGTGAAGACGACTTTTATTTCACCGCTTTTTCAATTCCTCCCTCAATACTAATACTAATAGTAATAGTAATGTCTAATGGTATACTACATTTATCGAACACGCTACGCTCACACCGGAACCGGGTTTTTATTAATTCATTCATTCATTACCATTTACCAAATATTAAATAAAATACACCATTTTTCTCTTTTTTACCTAAATTTTTTATCATCATCTTATCTAATCTAATCTAAAATTTTAACAAATAAATATACCTGATAAATCTCACAATAATAGGGCTTAGAGGGTTAGGATGGAGGTTAATATTATTAACATCTTTTTTCATAAGTTAGTTCCGACTTCCTATTCAAAAAGCCTACTTAAACAGATAGAATAACATACAATACAAAAAACAAAAATATATAAAGACAATACATGCACACAAAAAAAATCCATTGATAGCGGAAGATAGCATCACATCAAGGCATATGCAATTAAACAACATCTAAAAACTAGCATATCACCCATTGAACAGGCGAACCATAGTTTCATGCACCCTTAAGGCTAAAGATACACCTATAGTTAAACGTACACCTACAAAGTATTGTCTCATCTGTAAGTAAGGATCACATATAATAGACATTCTTAAGATTAAATATACACTTAATACTAACTACAACCAAGTTGAAAGATAGTTACCATATCTAGGTATTGATGGATTGAGTGTTTCTTACATATAGTTGATTCATTATCGCATGTTTTTATGTTATGTTCGGTAAGAAATAGCATTACTTTCTGCTTGTTTATCGTATAGGTTTGCGGGTTAAAAAATGAGTGGATTTACATGCAAAAAACAAATGCTATATCGCACAAGAAAAGGATTTCACTGTAGTACACCGTCACCGGCCGTAGACTACGATCCCTGACATATCATTACACATTCCAGGCACTACAGTGGAGCATCATAGTCTACAAAGCAGTTGCAATTCCAAATGGTTTTCGGCATTTCTTGATGGGCTTTTTGTAGTGTTTGGAGGATTTTTGAAGAGACTTTTGTTGCAAAATATAAGAAATGACACTAAGAAGAAAATCAAGTTTGGAGGCTTCAATCATCTGAATTCCTCGTTTATGTATAGAAATATTCAAGTTTCATCTTCGCTAATCATGTGTGGCTAAATTTCTCTGATCACTACTTGGTGAGAGACAATTTCCTGATATTTATAACTTAATGTTTCAGTGTGTCGATAAATAATAGAACAATTTCCTTTCATTTGCTAGTAGATGTTTGTTAATTATGCTATGCATATTATTTATGTTTACCTAATGGGGTTATTCATCTTAGTTAGTGTAATTGGGAATATTCCATTGGTGCCTTCATCAAGGATTATATGATTATAACATTCTATTTATGGTAAGGTAGTGAAGAAAGTTCTATTAGTGTAATTTCAATTAATGTGTGATTGAATTATCATCGAGTTATCAAGAAACATGTCTATGTGATTTGTCATCTTTCAACACTTGAATATGAGTTGTATGTGTGAATCAAGACTTAATCGCAAAGTTGTATCTATGTTCCCATTTTAAAGTAATAATATTATTGCAACTTAGTTTCTAAATTGCAAGTATAAGTTTTAGTTAATGTTAAATCAATCAACAAATTTTATCATGTTTTCAATTCAATAACTGATAAAAGCTAACCACGATCTTCTTGTGAATTCAACACTCAACTTACCCAATCTAGCATAAGGTACTTAGATCACTCACGATCTTCTTGTGAATTCAACACTCAACTTACCCAATCTAGCATAAGGTACTTAGATCACTTATAAATCTATCTTTGATCGGCCTTCGACACTAATCAGGTACCGCTATGGGCAATCTAATTGCACTTAATCTATACATTCTAAAGGCATCCTAAATAAAAAAACACATGAAGATACGATACCCTAGACCATACTTGATATATATCATGTCCTATAACTCCTTAGCCTTTATCAAACATTTCTTAGAGTTTTCATCATTAATCATGTCATTTAAGAGTTGCAAGTCTAATAAATCCTGCCTAATATGGCTTCCCATGTTGGTTTTGGTCTACCTTTATTCCTTTTCCCGTCCATTGTGATGTCTTCGACTCTCCTTATTATTGTCTTGATTTGACTTTTCTATACAATCCCAGTCCACCTTAGTATCGCTTCCTTATCTTCTTTGATATGAGTGTGACCCTATATTGCCCTAAAACATTATTAATTATTCTATCTAACATTATGTGCCTATACATCCACCTTAGCATCCTTATTTCTACTACCTCAACCTTATGTGTCTACGTCTTTTTAATGGACCAATAATAGGTTCGTATAGCATAGTTGGTCTTACAACAACCTTATAGAATTTTCTTTTCAATCTCTTAGGAAACATCTTATCACACAAACTCTCATGTGGTTAGCCTCAAGTTACACCACCTAGCATGTACTTGATACGTCAAATCACTGCTAATGTCCCTGTCGCACTGAACGAACAATTTAAATATTTAAACTTGATTGTCTGATATACAAGTTATCCATTAATCTTTACATGCATTTCCTCTATATAATTGACCCAGCTTAAGTTATAGCCAAGGTACTTGGTTTCATAGTGACTAATATGTAAACCTTTACGCTCTAAGGTTGCCATCCACTCCTCAAGCCTCTCGTTTAGGTCGTCTTTAGTTTCCTGTGCTAGCACAATATTATCTATGAAAAGCAAGCATCATGGTATCATCTATTGAATCAATTTCGTCAACTCATTTAAGAAAATAGTAAATAAAAACAAGCTCAATGCAATCCTTAATGTAGACCCACGTCCATAGGAAATGAGTTTAAGTCCCCCTCCCGATTTTGTCCTCACATTTGTTCTAGCACCATCACGCATATCCCTAATAATCAATATATACCTCCACGAAATCCCTTTAGCTCAAGACTCTCCTAGATCGCACATTATCATATGCCTTTTCTAGGTCAATGAACACCATATAAAAATCTTGTTTCTTCTCCCTATACTCCTCCATGAGTTTGTTGAGTATGTGTATTTAATTGTTAATGACTATAGGGTATTTAAGCCATTAGCAGTGGATACTATGACAAGGAGTGTGATATGGAAAAAATTATGTCATAGGCGGTCTCGTTAGCATAGTGTGATAATGAAAACGGTAGTAATAGTGTGATATTTTTAATGATTGCATAGTAATTAATTGTTAATAATTTTCTATACTACTATATAAAATATATCTTTGGGACAGAGGTGTAATTTTACCATGCGTATAAATTTAAAAGAAACAGGTATAAAGGAGTGCAAGACACTAAAAGGGGTCAAATAGAGAATTCATTAACATTTTAAGACGGTTTAAAGACAAAATGGTAAATTTATCTATTCAGCTTTATAATCTTGACATCTTTGCCCTTGTCTCTTCCACCTGTTGTTTTTAATTCCCATTTAAGTTTTTCTCTTTATCTAGTATATCATCTTCCTCCCAAGAACCTAATGGTTATGAAACAAAAGAAGGTAAGACATCAACAACCACCCCATTTGAAGCAATCTATATAGTCTCCTGCTTCTTTATATTAAGTTTCTATATGGTCATGATAAGCAATTTGATTTTTAACTAAATTTGATATTTGTTTGCCTCAAAGGCACCTGATCGCGCCCCTTCCACCAACTGACTAAAAGCAAAGCTGCTTCGGATCGACGCCCTTCCACCGACTCCTCAACCAGATTTCCCCCTCCTAATTTATGCTACCACTTTTATCAGCAACCTTATAAAACCTTAAATCTATTAGAAAACAATAGTTTGATGTCCAAATCCCACAACAGGGAGTTATGTATAAACACACCTTTCAAAGTTTTAGCGGTGTGGTTAGCTCGAAGATTTTATCATCGATGATGGCACCAATGTCATTGGACTCATTGAATTTCATGATTTTATGAATCGTGATTGGAAATTAAGTCACAATTTATAGCCCTATAAAATGAGTATGAAATTATTGTAGTCGTATTCTGTTGTTATATATGGAATTATATTATTTTCATAGTTTGTCAGGTGCATACGCGATGATTAATGGAGGTTGTCTTATAGTAATGATGAACTCCCATTTATGGAGGTAATTATGTTAGGTGTTGTTTGTTTTTTTGCAGGAAAATGTTTGCAGTCTACGGACCATATTTGTTGACATCTGCAGCAGAAGAGGTGGACCAACTGTCTGCAGTCTATAAGAAAAAGACTGTTTGTTTTTTAACATCTGCAGACTGCTAAATATTCTGTAATTAAAGTAAACCTATTTTTTGAACTTTAAAAAGTACTTCAATATTAAAATTTAAATAAAAGTCATACAACACTGCAATAATATTCATAAAACCATATAAATACATTTTATTTAATCGTTTATTTGACATTCTGTATTAACTGCTCAACAATTTCATCTCGTAACTGAGTCATATATTCCCGATCTGATGCGGTACCAGGTTATTCAACATCATTTTCATCAGCATCAACTTGCACATGACGATTTTCAAAGGACACATTGGGTTGATCATATTGTATAAAACATTCATCGTTGAAACCTTCTTTCCTTATAAGATTATGTAGCGCGAAACATGCAATGGTAATGTTCCTTTGTGTAACCAACGAAAATGGTGTCATCCTATTTAATATAGGGAATCGTGCTTTCAAGACTTCAAACGAACGCTCAATTTCATTTCGTAGTTTTGCATGTGCATGGTTAAATTTTTCTTTATTGATCAATGCACGGCTTCTACGAAAATCTCCAAGCCAATACCTAACATTACGATATAGAGCCATAAATCCTCGTATGTGTGCATAAGCGGCATCACAAAGATAATATTTATCTGTAAAAATATATAAATAATTAGAAAATTAAAGTAATATAAAAATATTTAACAAACAACTAAAAATACCAGGTGGTGGTAACGGGAATGGATGATAATATTCTAGAATCATGTGCGACCTCTTCCCAACTCGCTACAATGAATGTAAAAATCATGTTAAAGTCACAAACTGCTAATACGTTTTGATAACAATCCCTTTTTTCACTGCCTCTATATAAATCTTGTTTGCTAGTTGGGACAACAACATGTATCAAAGTTCCATCAAGTGCACCCATCGCGCCTTCGAAAATCCGTCGTAATCTTTTGTTATGTCCCGGAATATTTGGATTTGAATTAAAAGAAGTTGGTACTATTATATCTTTGGTAAAAATCATCATTTTATCCAACACTTTATAAAAAAAATTATGAATTGTTTGTTTTGAGTGTGGAAATAACTAATCATACAAACTAAAATCACAATCATACTACTAGTATCACAAATCAAACAAAACCCTAAACTAAATCACAAATCATACCATCTAATATCACAAATCAAACAAAACCCTAACCTAAATCACAAATCATACAATCTAATATCACAAATCAAATAAAACCCTAACCTAAATCACAAATCATACTATCTAATATCACAAATCAAACAAAACCCTAAACCAAATAACAAATCATACTAACCAAATCACAAATCATCCTACATAAATAACAAATCATACTACACTCATGTCAAAAGTTATGTTTAAATTTTAAAAAATTAATTATTTTATTCCATTTATGCCCTTACAATAAAATATAATCGCATACCCAAAACCTTAATGTAATAGCTACAAATGTGTGAAATATGAAGTTTTTCTTTCATAAATTATCGAAAGAGTCATTAACGAGTAAGATGGCTATTGAAAGATGAGTATGTCAACAAGTGTTTATTGGTTTAGAAGATTGTCAAATAATAACAAAGTATATTATATTAAAACCTAATACGTTATAAAAGAAACTTAGGGTCATTCGTAGAGAAAAATAAGTTCGTCCTGACGACACTTCCATCTTATAAAACATTATATTTTAAAAGTAATAAGACAAAAATCAAGTAAATAGCTGAGTTAATTATATGAGCAAGAAAGCAACTAGGCTAACAGTATCTGCTCAATATTCATCCCAAGTCACCTGGGATAGAATTTCAAGTGCCTGCTTGTTTTCTTATAAATAGAAACCTTAAGTTTGAGTTTAGAATGTAAGTTTTTTTTGGAACACTCTAATATAAAGAGAATCTAGAATTTTCAATACTCCATTGGATGTCTTTAGTAGTCGTTCTTGGGGCTCAAGTTTGGAAGACTCTTCATCAAATTGTCGTAGATAGTTTTCAAGTATGTTCTCGTTTAAGTTTATGCAAGTAGATTATTATTTATTGTAGTATTAGTATTGTTCTTAGGAATAGCATTAGTATTAGTAGTATTATTAATATATAGGCGTTAGGGTTATTGTTAAGGTTGGGTTTTAGGTAGTCTAGACTTAGTTAAGCATGGACTGATCAACCACGTTTAAACAAAACAACTTTAGTCAATATCCAACCATGATAATAACTAGTTACTTGTACCATTACCTAACCTAAGATTACTTAAACTGTATCATGACCTTAAGACGTTACCAAACTGTACTAGGAACTATTATCAATCACTGAGTAAGTGTTAAGCATGTGAGTATCATTTTTATTTATAAAACTGGGACCCTATACCCATTACGTCTAAACTGGTAACATACAAAAATGTTTTTATTGTGCAATTATCAGTAGGGTTACGTTTGGATCCTTATATTCTTAATAGGACATGTGGAAATGGCTGAAAAAAGGATATGGTTTCTCGTTGTCACACCCTAAAATTCCCATAAAGGGGGTTTTACCTTTAGGCGTGTTACATACCAGGATCTCAGCCGATAGTTACATCAAACGACACAATAATTACAAAACATAGTTGTTCAATATTATTAGAAAATCGCAAAAGCATAAGTAATAATAAATCCAAGAAAACATTTGCGGAAGCGTAAAGAGTTAGTCATTTATAATTCAACTAGCACAAAACACATGGAATCCAAATTAATGTAAACTTGTGGAAACTAGTGTTTAAATTGTTTTAGAAAGCAATCAGAATATGATAGAAGTGATGCAATGCTCCTAAATGTGCGCACCTTATGTACCTGAAATAAACATGCTATAGTGTCAACACAGGGTTGGTAAGTTCACAAGTTTTGATAAACAGTAACATAATTGAAAGCAGATTCAATAAACAAAGTAATATCAATAGATAACTAGTCGATATAACAAGATACAAGTTCGCAACCGAAGCTGACAATTATAAGTATGCCTCGGCTGTGGTTACCAGACCACAACAATGGAAAATTAGGTCAAGTCAGCACCCGTTTGACATGCAGTCATACTAGCACGACTAGCCTAGATGGGGTTTGTCAAACCCAAGTAGATCTACTCATAATTACCTTTCTAAAGAACATACACTAACGGTTCAAAAATGAGGACTTAAATTGGTACAACACTAGTAATCATACGATAATTATAGTAATACTGATGAAATGAACAAATGTTTAAAATGAACATGTTTCCTTTCCCCAAAACAAATATATGTAAGGTGGGGCCACAAACTCACCTTATAAGCACAATAATTCAATAATGCAATTCCAAGAGGTTAGGTTTCCAAATATCCTAGATTTCATTTAATATTTAATTAATACTAAATATTTATGATATAGTTAACTATTGAAAATAGAGTGGTAAGGTTTAGCATTCTCGACTCGGATTCATGTCAAACATCCTCTCTATCAACGCACGCACAAACACAAGCAACATCATCATTCTCAAAATTAAGCATGATAATAACTTAATAATATACCCATGCTAAACCCTAGCATCCAAGCATACACTAAGATTATACACACAACCCGCAAGTACATGATATCAAACCAATGTATCATAAAACGTGTTTTCATACATTATCATATATCAACTATGCTCGCCCAACCAAACCCACCATTAACCATATGCATAATCCATGATCCTGAACACGCATATAAGTATAAAACCTATGTAAACCTCAAGTATACAAGTATAACCACACACACATAACCCTACCATACACATCCATATGTACATGTTATAGAATAAACACCCCCAATAACACTCCATAAAAACCATAACCAAATACACACACATGTCAGAAGGTACATACCACACACACTCACGATAGAAAATAAACACACACAATCAACAATACACATAAATACGCATAAGAGTACACACACAGGACACACCTGTGACATCTGGTAATTTCCCGTTACCAAAAACCGTTAGTTCCGTTAAGTCTTGCGTACACGTGTTGCGAGCACACACCAGTTGTCATTGAATGTTGGTGACTTAATAGCGAATATAGAGATATGATAATGAAAACGATGTTAACATGAAATTATGGGGTGTTACACTCGTATGCTTCACGACATTACCATACCTATGCGATGGTTGGGGTTTCTAACAAGCCACTACCGGTGGTTGTGAAAAGGTCATGGTTGGCATGTGTTTTCCTTGGCCCAAAACATCACATCCCATGTTTACATGCATGCCAATTGGGTTGTGTTTTGTTGAAACTATATAACATGAGCTCAATAGCATATGACTAACATTGTCTTGAGTATACATATAACAGATAATCAGTACCAAAGCTATAGGAACAATGTGCAAATAGTGGAACCCGAAGCCCTAAAAGTTCTTAGTTATTAATAATGTATTATACTTAGAATGTTATAAGTTTTAAAAGTAAACTCATTTTGCTTTCATTGTAAGTTGTATCCATTATGCACGCATGCCCCGGTTTCGGGTAGGGTGTCACAACAATGGTATGAAACTTGACTTAAATACCATTCTTCGATGAGTATTACAAGTTAAGTTGATATACAAAGTCAAATTGATGTTATCTCGAATTAATTTAATTGTTACAATTTAAGGCGGGTCTGATCCAAATAGCGTAGTATAAATAGAAGCACTTACCTAATGAGTGATTGAACTATGTTCAAAAATAAATAATTCAATTAGCTCTTCACATTTGCTTTTTGTATTCTACTTTCTGTATTCGTATTTTAAGATATTGAATGGATTATAGTATGATAATTTCTTGATTTAATATTTAATTTGCAGCTATATGCGAGTATGCCTAGTAAGAAAGTTGAAACACAATTGGTTACGTTAAAAATAAAAAAAATATTTTGAAAGTACTATTTCAAAATAATGATGATATAGCCGTAGAGATAATTCCTCATAGCTATTATAAACATTTACATGTAATCGTAAATGTACAATAATTAAAATCAAGAGTAAAAACATGACAATTTAACAAATAGCCTAAACCTAAAACCCTAATCTCCTCAACCCCGAGTGGGAGAATTCATATGTGTTCCTATACATATATGTTTTAACTAGTTTCAATACAAACAGATAAGAGAGAAGACCCAAAAATAATACTTTTGAATAAACATCCAAGAAATGAGACTCATAAACCAAACATGTAGATAACAAATATGTTTCTGTAATCCAAGTTGTGAAAAGTGAAGCCTAGAATGTCACAGTTGAACCGGGTAGGAGTCTTGATGCCACATTCGCCGAAGTGTGGTTGATGGGTTTTCGTAAGTTCTTACAATACAATAAGATTCTCGTTTGAACATTTTCATATATATATATATATGTGTGTGTGTGTGTGTGTATACACACACACATACATATATATATATACATGTATGTATGTATGTACGTATGTGTGTGTATATATATTATATATACATATTTAATAACTTAGTAACCATTTTTTTATCGATCCTAATCTAATTAAAGTTGTAAAGGGTTCATGCACCTTGGAGGCTTATAAGTTTGTTTTTATAATTGGAAAGGAATATAAATAAGACATTAGGATTAATATTCAACTAATACAATTTACAAGTCTCATAACCATAAAGAAACACATCTAAGAATCTCTCTCTTTGTTTATCTCATTCAACCGTCTCAGGAGAGTGGAGGGCAAACCAAGCTAAACCAAATGTGCTTAGCTTAACTTGTTTGCATATTTAGGTTAGCACCTCGAAAATTGTAGTTTTATTGTCGATCCTATTAGTATGGTTTTTTATAGCTCATTAAATCAAGGTTAATCATAAAGTATGATATTCTAAAACATTCTCTAATTGTGTTTCCATGTTTCATTGTTAATTCATATATGAACCCTTGTACGAGATTTGTTGTGAGATCACAAATTTGTATTCATATCTTTCTTCCGCTGCTCAAAAACTTTTAAAGCGTGCACGAAAACCCAACAAACAGATGTTACAAATCTACCATATTGCAAAAAAAAATCATCCCGAATGTACACAAGAGTAGTAAAACCCATGTCTTCAAATAATGTTTTTCATAAATGAAATCAACCCATGCCTCAAATGCTTAAAAAATAACAAATTATCCAACATCCAATATCCAGATAAGAAAACATAAGTCTAAGGGGCTAAGATTTTTGGCTCATAAAACACAATCTCTTAATGGTTTCATTCAACTTTAAATGGTTAAGTATCATGAAGATGTTGAATGAAATGGTTTACAAGTGTACTTAAGACCAGGAACCCTCGTCTAATTCTCAGTTTCTCACCATCAACCTCTCTCCCGTCTACTTCTCTCACACCACACATCTCGCCACTTGCGCTGCCACCCTTAGCCGATAACAAATCATCACTACTAGAATTATCACCGCTAAAGAACAGTTGAAGCTTATCAACACAAGAAAATATAAGCGGCCGTTAGGGAGATCGTTTTTTAAAGTCGAACACTTGGATCTTACCAGAGTATGAACCGATGGTCATTTAACTGATGGTGGCGGAGTGGGCGATGTTGAAATCATGTGGGGGATGATGGGGAAAGTGCGAGTATTGATAGATAGAATTAGGGTTTGTGGTTGTTTGGGTTTGGATGATTTCCAGTAGTTTGAATCGGGAGATGATGTGGGTTTATTGTTGGTGGGTTGGAGCTTTAGTTTGATTGATAATGTTTTGATGGTTGCTTCTTATGGATAGTTGATGTGCATCAAAACCGATTATTTATTTTTAATAGGTATGAGGTTTAGTCCAATGGATAATGTTTTGTTGTTAGTAAGTTTGAGCTTTTGTTTTGTAAGGTGTTTTAGCTTTTGTTTAATGTTAGATTAGTTGGGGACCCGCGCAATGCGTCGGCAACGACAATTTACAACGCGGTACTCGTTTTTTGTTAGTAAATGTACTCACACGATGTGTACTATAACATATATGTGTAGTACAAAAAGAGAAAAAAAATAAGAAAAGGTAATTGCATTTTCCCAATCTATTGGTAGACCGTTATTGTCAACACAAAATTATATAAATCTCAAATTGAAAAAAACAATCAACTTTCTTTGGTTTCAAATAAGTTTCAATGGTTTATGAACCACTCTGTAAATTTTAGTCAAATCCTAAGTACAATTCATAAGCACCTTAAAATTTTTAAGCTAAACTACCAAGCACAGTTTAAGAAACACTAAAGCAAATATTGATCAGCTAAACCGACATATTTAAACAGTTTGGAGGTTTAGGCTGATTTTTTTAATATTGTTTTTTGTATTATAATTTGTTCAAGTGATAGAAATAGTTCGTTAATACAATACATATACACAAGTGTATGTTTTTAAAATAAAAGATAGGAGAAATAAAAGAAGGTTAAACATTTCTCGTCTGCACGCGTTGTTCCAAGTTCCAACCAAAGTCAAATAAACAATTATAATGTTTTAACAGTTTAATGTTTATGAATCAGTATAATGTTCTAAATAAACAAGT
>BJCO01001815.1:0-12693 GCA_018326465.1 Flaveria floridana
TGATGAATTTTGGTGCTAGATTGGTGTAGAAATGGGGAAGAAGAAGAAGAACGATGAAGAAGATGATTGTAAAGAAAGAATGGCTGGGAAGAGGGGATTTATACCCAGCCTAGTTTGGCAATTTGTCAAGTTTAGTCCCTACACTTAGCCCCGAGCTCCTAAATTTTGTTTCGGTTGCAAACGTTATTTATTAGTCTAGTTTTTATTAATGATAAAATGTTGTTAATGATAATTATAATTTAAAAATGGTTTTATATGTGTCATTATGTTCTTATAAAAACGGTGCGTTTAATGATAACGGGGCAATTCTTAGAAAAACGTCTTAAGGTAACGACAAGGCAAGCAACGATAGCACGCATAGAATGATAACTAAGCAAAGCAAATTTGGTATCCACGTAGTTGGTTTATCAAAATGAGGAATGACTGATAACAAAGGTTAAATCAAACACGTTAAATGACGGACCTTCGGTGACGGGTGTCACAACGAACATAGCAATCGACCCAAGAAATCGATGAACATAGATCAACCCAACAAAAAACTACATAAATCGACATAAGAAAAAACAGCAAGCAATCGATGAACAATTGAAAGGAGAAAATAGAAAATTACATTAGATAAAGAGTTGAAATGAAACCTTAAGGGAGGCGGAGCGTTGGCGGAGGGCGTCGGGCGGCGATGTCGGCTCTTCTTGTCGTCACGAGGGAGGAGGAGCATTGGCTGAGGGTGGCGATGTCGGCTCTTCTCGTCGTCGTGGTGGCGGAGAGGATGTAGGTTGGTGGCGGGGAGGAGGTGGGTTGGTGGCGGAGAGGAGGTGGGTTGGTGGCGGAGAGGAGGGTGGGTCGGTTGTGGAACGATGGGGAGTTCTGATTAGGGTTCAATATGAAGTTACATGGGAAAGAGGTAAGAAGTGACAAGAAGAGGTTGTTCCACATCTGCATCAAGAAGACCCCGCCCAGACGTTTTTTTAATGAAAAGTCTTCAAAAAATCAAATAGTCTGCAGAAGTAAACATCTGCGCGTAGTCTGCACGGAGCAAACAGAAGTGATCAGGAAGAGCTTCTTAAAAAAACAAACAGCCCCTAAGCATTTTGCTCAAAGTGAGACTTGAACCCACAACCTCACTTTTTATACATATCATGGGTAGCTCACGTTAACCAGTTACGTTAAGGATCATTATATAGAACCATTAATTTTAACCATCCAAATACTTAAATTTAGTTTAAAAGTTTTCAAAAATTTTTTTTCTTATGCATTTGAGCTCTTCCCATCTTCTTATATGTATTATAATATACATAGTAAAAAGTAGGCTAAAAATACATCTTTAAAGCATTGACAGTAGATTATCTGTTTTTTGTGTAATTGCGTGTTATATATTATAGGGATGATTGTTAGTGGTTGTAAGAGAAAATTTATAGGGGTTGTATTATGTTTTCTCTTAAATTTTTTAATATTTTTTAAATTGGTTGTGAGTTGGGGGAGAGAGAAAAATAATGGTAAATATATAAAAAATTATTATTTAGTTAAAAGGGAGAAAAAGAGAGACAAAATAGTGTTTTTAATATAAATATATAAGATGAGAATGAGAAAACTAATGAAGAAACTCTTGCCTATTCAATTACTCAAATGTTTTTAATTTAATATGTTAAAGATGGTGATATTAAAAGAAAAAGTTAAGTTCAATTTTACTTATAAAGGTTTGTTAAAAATAATTATTTCATCTAAAAGATTAAAAACATTAATTTACCTTCAAAAGTTTTATAAGTTGTTTCAATTTCAATACAAAATTTTCATTAGTTGTTTCAATTTAATCCAAGATAATGAAACTTTTAGAGTGAAATTGAAATAATATATAAAATTTTTAAAAATAAATTGATGTTTTTAATGTTTTGGATAAAAATAACTAATTTAGTCAAAGCTTATGGAGTAAAATTAAATTAACTATAAAAGAAATAAGTTAAGAAAAAATAATAATTGATTTGACAAGTCAATAGAAATAATAACAAATAAAAATAATATGAATATTTTCCATCTCCCCTGTTAAATTGGTTATTAGTTTATCTCCAAAATTGTTACAAGTCCGAACATCATGTCATAATTGGGTTTACAAATATCCCCAAGAAAGTAACATATTGAACATGAGATATTTGGTAGCATGAGTGGTGAGTGGACCACCGACAGCCGTTGAAGTCCACCGACTTTCAGTTGACTAATTCAATCCCAACGTTTTATTTCTTAAGTATTGAAATTATTAATGATGATTAAACTAAATAAATATTGTTATAAATCATGAAAATAAATACTAAGCTAGTAAAATAGAAGTTTATGTCGGCTTATGTTGCCTCACCCACATTTATGTTTTTGTTTTGTTAAAAAATTTAAAATATAAATAAATAAGCTATAAACATTAATTATTAAGCCATACGAATCAGGGTGGAACTAACTACAAGAGTTAAAAGTGTCCATTGACCCTCTGACGATCAGAACTAGATATCGGTTAAAGTTGTGTTTTTTAAACTTTGAGCCTTCAAATATTACAATTAGAGTAGTAAACTAGCTTACATAAAGAGAGAAGATGAAAACATAACATGTAAAATTTGCAGACAAAGACCGGATAAACCGGAAAAAGAAACAATGGAAATGGGAGGAGGATGATTCATTTCTTTCTCTCTTAAATGCTAACTTCTCTATTATAAAGCTAAAATACAAAAGCTTCTAACTTAGTCGAACAAGAAACTCTCGTGTTGATTAATTGTAAAAATAATAAATAAGGTTTTAAAATTATTTAGGCTTTCTTTTATTTAGGTCAATTTAATTTCTAATTTATGTGATCCAAAAAAAAAAAGTGTTTATGTTTTTTTTAGTTTTGTTACCGAAGTAGTGTATTCTCCCGCGCTACGCGCGCGGGACTTTGATTGTTTTTCCCTGTATTACGCATCCATGACTTTATTCGTATTCGTGTTAGGTCATCGAAAACCACAAAAGTGTATACCGATATCGGTTCTAATAATTCCGAATACCGATACCAGTGTTAGACGCCAAAAACACAAAAAATAAATTTTATGGTCTAAAAGCAAAAATATAAAACTTTATTGTAACGCCTCACTTACCTTCATCATAAAAAAAAAAAAAACTCAATAATAGTTTGGAAAAAACCAAAAGAATAATCCTAATTAGGATTTGGGTTTTAATATCGATTTTGTAAAGAGTTGTGGCAAATATATTAAAAGGCAAACTTCACCTGTACTTCGTGTGCAGGAGTTTGGTTGTTTTCCCCTGTCTTACGCTATCATGACATTCTTCATTGTCAGGTTGGCTCATCGGAAACCACAAAATCATATACCGATGCGTGTTCCGATTATATTGAATACCGATACCAATTTTTGACCCAAAAACACAAAAAATAAGTTGTTGTGATTAAAAACCAAAAATATAAAACTTTATTGTTAGTGGTAATTGGAATTTGGGTTTTAAATACAATTTATAAAAATATGTGGTGTATACTGGTTTTGTTTGTTTGTTTTATAAAAATAGGGGAACTTAAAAAGCAAACTTCATATAACGTACATACTATATTATTACTTAATTTATTAATATATTATTTAAGTTTATTTCTCAAAAAGTATATAATTATATTTTTTTTATTTATTTAGAGATGTCTTATCATAAAGATATTATTAAAAGAAACTCAAGCACACATTTCTTAAGCATTTTTAACATCAATTGGTAAATACATATTTTGTTAAAATAAATATTTTGTGACCCTCCGATTTAAAGAATAAGGGTCCGCTACAAATACTAATAACAATGTTAATAGTAATTATAATATGTGTTATTATGCTTGGTCGGTTGCTACAACGCTTTTATTTTCTTCATCTGTTATATGTTAAAATATTTTTATTTGGATATTAACTTTGCTTGTGGTTCTGGTCTGCTTGCAAAGTGCCTTTTGTATTTTCTAATTGGTCTCGGTTCGAGGTGAATGAATGGTTTTTTTTGGGTTTTTTCCTTTGGCGACACATGTATTTGACGTGTATTTTCAGCATATATAAAGGACTTATGTGGTCTGTTTCTGTAGATGCTCTAGTTTAACGAACTCTGTTCCGTTTGAGGTCAGCTTCTTCTCGCATCTAATCTACTAGCGATCTTTGTTCCGCTTTACGTTTCTTTTTTCTTGCTTCTATTTTGAATTGTATGTGTGGTTTCCTTTTGATTTTGAGCTCGATTTTGGAAATTTCGGTTCGGAACGATTTTTGTTTCATGTTTGGTTCTGCATGTTGTCATCTGCTATTGATTTGGGTTTTTGATGATTGCGGTCTGTATGGTTGTTCGTTTGTTGTTTTTAGTTGTCGTGGATGAGAGTATTGACTGTGTTATTGCTTTCCTAAGCTAGGTCAGACATTCGGTGGTGTTAGTCAGGTTGTTGATTGGCTTACTTTAAGAGATTGTGGGTGTGGCTTCTCAATTTTGGTTTGTGCCTATACCTGACCAACGGTTCCCGATCATGACATGTGCCTATACCTGATGAACGATTCTTGCTCATGACGTTTCTATAGTTATGAATCTTGATTTGCTTAGGTGGGTGTTATTACATGTTTCTTAGAAACTCATTGTGAAGGTTTCAGCTTGTACCCTTTTTAGAGTGAATGTAAAACCTTATGAAACATGATTTTTTTGATTTGTTTGGATATATATCTCAGTCACATTATGTTCCGTGTACCTTTGTATAGTTCATATTTGGATTGAGTGAGGGAATTAGACTGTAAATGTAAATGGTGATAAAATACATGAGATGCATGATACATCATTCGGATCTGCTTTCTTTGTATTTATTCTGCTGCCGATCACTTAAAGTTGTGGTTTTAAAAGTTGGCCCAGAATGGATCTTTTTTAAACTGTCTTTATGCATAAAAGTTGTTTGATGAAATGTGTGGCAGAAACTCTTGATGTATGTTTGCTTCATCTTGTGTTAATATTTTTTGTTGTTTAGGTTATTATTCTATATTAGAAAAGATCAATAAATGAATATAAAGAGAAAGAAAACATAACGAAGCAGTTGTTTAGGTTATTGTTCTAGATTAGAAAAGATCAATAAATGAATGTAAAGAGAAAGAAAACATAATGAAGCAATGATATTAATATTGAAATGATATCATAGTATTGAAGGTGCCTGTGTAGTAACTAGCACCACTAATACCACTAGAAACTGTTCTGAATAAAGCATTCTAACTGTTAGTTTGATCAAGAATACAACTGCTGACTTCGTCCGATGGTTAGAAATCATATTAGCTAATCACCCTTATGAATTAAGGATCACCTGTTAAGAGTAGCTGAAACAGTTCCTTGTATACCTGCCTTCCAGTTGTAACCTCTGTTTGCTGTAACATATCTGAGGATCATCTAAATAAAATAGCATTATTAACAGAAAAAACAAACAAAACATATAGCTACATTTTCATCAGGTTAGGCTAAATGGATCCATGACCAAATTGATTAATATAAATCAGAAAAATATGTTACCTCATGCTTTGCCTAATAGAGATTTTTATGTACACCACATATATAGCATACAAATGATGTTTAGTCAGCTCTCAGTTTCAATATCTCCTTGGCAGTTCTCAACCTAAAATACGACAAATGTTCCTACTGGGTTAATCGTTTGTTTGCGGGTCACGGGTCATGCGTCCAAGATACGGGTCACGAGTGATTATTAAGGAATTGATCCACGTTGACCGAGTTTCAAGGAATTAAATGTGGAGTTGTTCTAGAAATTAGCAAATAGTGGGCTGTTATTTAGCATGAGTCTTTTGTTTACTTAATATATAATATTAGTTTGCATTCATTTTAAAAGGTACACCTTTGTAATCGTTTTTTTCAATCAATCAAAGATAACACTGTTGGTGTGAGTTTGTGTTTAAAGGGGCCTGAACCAACATTTGGTATCAGAGCCTAGGGCTCGAGAGAAGGTCGGTATGAGAGTCGACCGTCGAAGGATGTAGCCCGTCGCTGCAGGGCAAATGCAGCAGGGAACCAGGTTCATTTCGGGATAGCAGGTGGCTGTTTCGGGACTGTTCGACAGCAGAAGACGGAGACAGGAAGTGTTTCAGTGCAACCGTTGTCGTGGTGGAATTACCGTTTGAGATGACGGGGGTGACCGGTGATAAACATTGATGTTCCGGGGCTGTTAGAGGTGATCAAAGAACCTTTGATCTGCTTGTTTCGTGATAAGAGGAGACCAGCGTATGAGCGTGAAAAACGGACAGGAAGGATCCGTCAAAGCAGGTGGCTTTGGATTCGGGTTCGTTTGGCAGGAGAAAGAAAGCGGTGGCTTTGTTTTCTTGGTCGGTGGAGAAGCCTCTTTGAGCAAGGTGATCGGTGAAGGTTATGCTTGTCTTGATAAAAAAAAGGTAAGAGATTGAAGAAACTACACGATGTTAACATTATGGCGTTGGAGTTCAAGTCGGGTGACTTTGGATGAGACCGGGGAAGAGGTCGTTGATCCGTGAAGAGTCAAGACGTTAATGAACGGGGTTCCAACAGGATGCCATGTGAGATGTTGCAAGTGTGGTGACTATGATTCGGGTTGAACCGTAACGATTTTGGACGTGATCGGGGTGAAGATCAGGTGTCCGGGAAAAGTCAAGATGGAACATGACGATTCAATGCTATGGTGAACGAATAGTTTGAAAAACCGATTAAGGGGGTGATTGTTGGGTTAATCGTTTGTTTGCGGGTCACGGGTCATGCGTCCAAGATACGGGTCACGAGTGATTGTTAAGGAATTGATCCACATTGACCGAGTTTCAAGGAATTAAACGTGGAGTTGTTCTAGAAATTAGCAAATAGTGGGCTGTTATTTAGCATGAGTCTTTTGTTTACTTAATATATAATATTAGTTTGCATTCATTTTAAAAGGTACACCTTTGTAATCGTTTTTTTTTTCAATCAATCGAAGATAACACTGTTGGTGTGAGTTTGTGTTTAAAGGGGCCTGAACCATCACCTACAAGAAAGCATGATTATAGAAGATTTAGTTTATGCTTAGTGTCTAAAATCATCATAATGATGCAATTCATGCAAAATGCTTTAAATATTTATCTAATAAAGAAAATCAGTTACCATCTCTGCGCTATTTTCTCAGGTTGCCTTTATATACACCTGCAAATTAATACAAAAAACTTAGAACTTAGATATAAAGTATTGCCATCCTACATCTGAAAGGATTAAACTAAAACTTTCATCTCACCACATTCAATTTGTGCTTAACATCATGGTGCCCAAATTTTACACATTAAAGTTCAGATAAGTGAAAATCAAGACTGGATAACAATTCAAACATCACTGTACCAAAAATATAGCCTTTAGCTACACCCAAACCAATAAACTGTTTCCTTGCTTTGTTCTTTTGCCTTTAGGGCAAATAAACAACAGTTAATAACTTACAACACAAACATTTAAACTATTAGTTTACCTTCAAAAGGATCAGTAACTTTAGCAACTGCAATCATCAGCAGACAATGAACATCAAAAGCAAAAACACACCCACATGATTTGAACTTAAACGCCATCATCCTGAAATCAATTTTCAGCCAATTCAACCCAAAATCAAAAACCTATTATTTACTTCACAAAAATGAATCAAGAAACACATAATATTTCAATCAGATTATAGGGTTGCAAAGAACAATACTTCAATCTTCCACTTGATTCAAACTTAAATCTTAACATCTTCAAATGATCTTGATGAAAGTTGTTGAACAAATATTATATATTTGCTACTGATTCTTTTTGTAGTTTAAGAAATCATGAGGCTGCATTTTGTTTTTCTTCTCTTTTAATATATCACATAGTAAACCAAATGTTTGTTTTTAACTAATAAAGCTACTTATTGGTCAAGGTTGTGGTACTGTTGGGCTATTTTGCTAGCGAATCTGCCAAGGTATCTGATCTTTCTTTGATGTTTGGGAGTATGGATTCATAGGTATATGTATACAACATACCAATTTTATAAATATTTATTTCTTTATTGTCACCTTACGTGTATAGACATGTTTTATCTTTTAAAAGTCGCATTAATGAGTTTGAACCGTTTACATCAGAAACTTCTTTTAGGAATCGACAATGATGCACGCATCCATGAGTTAGCTACTTTCCATTGCAACTGGTTTTTAATACTCAAGGAGTTGTTTTGCAGGTTCTTATAGCTTCAACATAAGTTTTGTGCTGCAGTTCAGGTTTGTTGGACTTTTATATTTTGATGTTTGTTTGTTGTTTCTTTTCATCACTCTAAAAATTTTGTGTAAATGTTGTGTCTGTTTGCATGTTTTTGGGAGTTGTAGCTTTTTGTTGACTTAGGTTTCCTTTTTGCTGTAGTGCAATAGTGTAGATGTCACATTCTGGTAGTTTAAATAATAGTAATGATTTTCCTTCTTCCTCAGATATACCTTCTGATTTTACTAGTAGTGATGTTGCGTTGGGTCATGTTACTGTTAGGCAAAGTCACCGTCAGGCTTCTAGGCTCGCTTTGATGTCTAATCAAATTGCAATTCCTAATAGTTTAAATGTAGGTTTAAATGCTCGACAGTATGTGTATGTTGATTGTGGTGATTGTGAGTATGCGTGTGAGTTTTGTGGGGCTTCTTTCTGGTCAGTAGAATATGTTAGTCACGTCCCGCGTAACGGTAACCCTAGGCACAATCAATGTTGTAGGGTTGGTCGTGTACGTGTGCGTCTATCTGAGGATCCGCCGTCAGTTGTGAAGGAACTGTTCAAGTGATCAGACTTTCTTGATAGTATTCGTGCGTATAATTCAATGTTCGCGATGACTTCTTTTGGAGCGTGTGTAGATGATTTGATTAATAGTGGGTCATTTCCTTATGTGTTTAGAGTAGAAGGTCAGGTATGTCATTGGATAGGAACGTTATATCCCCCACCTAATGAAAGGTCATGTTTCTTGCAGATGTATATGTACGACACTGATAATGAGCTTTCGAATAGGATGCGTTTCTTTGGAGGTGATGAGCGTTCATGTGTTCGAGTAGGAGTTATTGAACTTTTAATGTCTGTGTTAGGGGATCTTAATACTTTGGTACAATTTTTTCGTTATGCTAGAGAACTATGCCTTCAATCCGTCATTCCTAACTTTTCGATAAGGCTTTTTAGTTTAGTGAATGAGAGTTCTTACGAATCTCCAACTCCTGGTACTATAGGTGTTATTGTTGTTTATAGTTCGCCACCCGCACATGACTTCAATGTTGTTATTCATTCTAAGGATGGACTTCCTTAGCGAGTAAATAAATTGCATATTATACATGTTATTACAATATCCACTACCATTTTTGTATGGAGAAAGTAGGTGGACTCCTCATCTTACGCTCACTAGCGATGGGATAGGAGATGACAGGAAGATGTCATGAACATGTATTATAGCTATTTGCTTCATGATCGGGCCGGTGTCTATTCTTTGTTACTAAATGGAGGTCGTATGTTCTAACATTTTTTGGTGGATGCTTACATATGCATAGAGCAAAGTCACTTAGATTATATAAGAACTCATCAAAATCTTTTCAGAACTGAGTACCTTCAAGTTGTCCATGACGCGATATTGAGAGGTGATAATGAGGGTCATTCTATTGGTAAACGTGTTGTCTTACCATCTTCATTCATTGGTGGTCCGCGTTATATGTGCAAGCATTACCAGGATGCACTTGCTATATGTCGTGTTCATGGGAACCCTCAGTATTTTATTACATTCACTTGTAATGCCAAATGGCCAGAGATAACGAGGTACTTTGCTGCTCGTTCACCCCTCAGACCTCAAGATAGACCAATTATAGTTGCTCGAATTTTTTTGAATCAAAGTCTAAGAAATGCTTGACTTCCTGAGAATAGAACACCCTTTTGGTAAGGTAGCTGCAGATTTGTAGACCAGTGAGTTTTGGAAAAAAGGGCTTCCACATTGTCATATGATTTTATGGGTTACGGAGGCATTTAAAATTCATGACAGCAAGCAGGTAGATCAGTATATATCTGCTGAGATACCAAATCCTGTGTCGTCACCTCAACTTTATAAGATTATCACCGACACTATGATACATGGATCATGTGGTCTGGCCAAACCAAATGCTCCGTGCATGGTTAGTGGTAGTTGTTCAAAAAGACTCCCTAAAGCCTACAGGTCAAATACAACCTTTGACAAAAATGAATGTGTCCATTATCGAAGGCGACCAGATTCTGATTATGTTGATAAAGGGGGGATCTCGCTTGATAACTCCTACGTGGTTCCTTACAATAAAGACCTATGTTTGTGATTTCGGGCTCATATTAACATCGAATATTGTGGTTGGAATATGGTGATCAAGTATCTATTCAATTATATATCCAAGGGTGCTGATCGAATTAGGTTTACCATCACTAATTCTGATGCACAACATTCTGAGATTGCCTCTAACAGTGACGTTGCTATAGATGAAGTAAGGGTCGTTTTATATGTCCACATGAAGCGTCTTGGAGAATACTAGATTTTCCAATTCATCATATAACCCAGTTGTTCAGGTTTTGTCTGTTCACTTGGAGAAAATGCAGAACATAAGTTTTAAGGATCCCCAATATTTACATGAAATTGTGGACAACCAGAGCGATAAACAGACCACGTTAACAGAATGGCTAGCGAACAATGAGGCAGATGCAGCTGGTAGACATCTTCATTATGTTGATTACTTTTCAGAATATAGATGGGATAGAAATAGGAAACAATGACTTCGTAAGGTAGGGATAACAATCCTACTGTTGGATGACTCATTTATGTCCATCTTACATGCAGAGAGCTGTTTTACTTATGTTTGTTATTAGGCTGTCAGGTCAGATGTAGAAGTTTTGAGGACATTAGAATAGTATGTGGTGTGACGTTCTCTACTTATCGAGCTGCATGCGAGAGACTAGGGTTGCTGGAAGACGACAATGGGTGGTGCCAACGTTCGATGAGGCTGCCGCATAGGTAACTGCTTCTGAACTGAGGTCTCTTTTTACTTATATGTTACTTTATTTTGAGATTTCAAACCCGACCAATTTGTTGAACCGACAGTGGCGGCGGATGACAGACGACATCGTGCATTGGTTACGTGTTTTTCAAAATAGTTTAGAAGCTCATATTGATGACCATGATGTTCAATAGTATGTGCTCTATGAAATTGAACTCCTGTTGAACTCGAATGCCACTTGGTCGTCACTTGCAGATTATGGCTTACCAGTTCCACCAGCAGAGTTACTTGAAAGACTTAAAAATAGGCTTCTGATGGAAGAGAGAAGCTATGATAGAGAAAAACTAGCTGTTGAGCATGAACGTCAAAGGAGTTATCTTCATGGGAAACAACTGTATGTCTATGAAACTACATCAATTCAATCAATAGTAGTAGGCAAGTTTGATGTCCGTTTATGGTCATGGTGGCACGGGGAAAACTTTCTTGTGGACCATAATTGTTAATGCTTTGCGATCTGAAGGAAAGATTGTTCTTGTAGTTGCGGCGTCTGGTATCGCATCTTTACTAATGCCCTTTGGTAGAACGGCTCACTCGCATTTCAAAATACCCTTAGAGATGACAGAAGAAAGCATTTGTCATATAAAAAGCACTCAACTTGCAAAGCTTTTGATTGAGGCCTCACTTATAATATGGGATGAAGCCCTAGTGAATGACCAAGATGTTTTAGGGCATTAGATAGAACCCTTAAGGATGTACTTGATAATAATGCTAGCCTTTTCGGTGGAAAATCTGTACTCTTAGGAGGTGACTTTAGACAAACGCTGCCTATAAAGCGTAAAGCTGGTAAAAAGATATTATAGCTTCTTCACTACCTAGGTCATATCTGTGGAATAACTTTAGAGTAGTTAAGCTAACAGAAAACATGCATTTACGTCATGCAAGGCAAAACATTGTTGATGTAATGACACTGCAGCTTTTGCAACATTGCTGCTAGATGTGGGAAACGGCTTAATTGGCATATTAGAGAAAGATGGCTCTAGTGATGGTAGATTTGTAGAAATCCCTTCAAAGTTCTTAATATCTCATACCGATGATGCTTTGCATGAACTCATTCAATTTATATATGATAGCGGAACCCTAGAAAAACCCACATCAGCAAATCTTTCTATAAAAGCAATTGTATGTCCCAAAAATGAAACTGCAGATTTAGTGAACATGATGGTGTTAAATATGTCTTCTGGTGACTTCCACGTTTACTTAAGCACAGATACAATTCTACTGCATGCAAAAAATCATGGTGATCTTGAACTTCTTTACCTAATTGAGTATTTGAATGAATTGAACTTTAGTGGATTGCCACCACATAGACTGAAACTTAAAGTTAGAACACCATTCATCTTACTACGTAACATAAATCAAAGTTCCGGTTTATGCAATGGGACACGGTTAATCATAACATAGTTACTTCCAAGAGTCCTACAGGCACAAATAATCACTTGTACTGCAGCTGGTCATAAATTATATATACCTAGTGCAGGACCGGGTGAAGGGTTTATGCACTTTTACAACACAACAACACAAAGAGGAGAGTGTATGACAACACTTAACAATTCAAATGGGGAACTGGTAAACTGAGTTTAGAGAACTAAGAAACACAAAATGTAAATGAGACAGAAACTAGAACAACACACAAGCAGTTGGTTTTCAAGGTTGATGT
>BJCO01001816.1:0-10197 GCA_018326465.1 Flaveria floridana
TCTCTCTCTAGAATGGCGTTTGAGTGAAAATGAGAGTTGCTCAGCTGATCCATCTATTTATATGCCAGGCGTTCCCGGGACCCCGAACTCGTTAAACTCGTGACCCGGAGGGTTAACTCGGTGTAATACCCGCAACCACTCTATATTCATTAAATGGTTTTCATCCGAGCCCATCACTACCATTTGACTCGATCAGAAAATTTTCCGGGCGTTACACCTAATACGAAATCATCATCACTATTTAACTTATCAATTGAGTTTGGATTGTGAGTACTATAACTAAATAAAATGATTAGCAAATTAAACTAGTAAATTAAGGAAGTAAAGATGAAGATACATAATCAATTAAAGATGCCACTTGGACTTTGATTCAACTTAGCATAAAATTAACAACTAGCACAAACTCGAGGTGAGACCATTTTTTACACATGAAACATGGAAGTAGCCTAAACCCCCGTCAAGGATATCTAGACATATAACCATTCGGAAAGCTTGAATGATAAAAACAAAATAGACACCTAAAGTTATGCCATGAAGAACTAGTGATACAATTATGTCAATGTTAAAGATGAATTAGACTCCTGTTAGGATTACCTAATTCCATAAATTTTAGGAAAGTTAACACGATAAACATATGAAAACCACCTCAACTTGCATAAAATAGACAAAACTATAACCACCGTTCAACTTATGAACATCAAACCATGATTACAAAATCAATTCATAACCAATGATAAGAGAGATTAATGACATACACCATGGCATTCTCAAACATAAGCATAAGGATGCATATTTACCCAATTATACTAAACCCCCTACCTTCATTCACTATTCCTAATCAAATGTCACAAAATCACATACAAAAGATGCCATCATATGCATAAATCTTGTAAGAACATGAGGTTTTTCAACAAAACATGCTTACAACACCTACAAGGTTGGACATTTCATCCAACTAGAACAAATACACATAATCATTGAAGAATAATCAAGTTTCATCATGACATTAACATAAACAACACCAAGAATCATGTACAAGTTGTTAAATCATGCGAAGTTTCATCTAATCCAAGTGATAATAAGAGTTTAGCCCATAAGGCTTACAAAAGACACATCCAAACTCAAGAACATGGAAGAACTCATAGTAGATCTAGAGGAATTTAAACCAATTTTAAGTGGAAATGGGTGGATGATGTTATATGCTTCTCGAAATTGTGAAATCTTTATTCTTGGCCATCAAATCTTCCAAAAACTCTTTAGAAATGCTCAAACACACCTAAGAGTTTTAAGGAGGCTAGGATTTTGAAAGAAATGAAAGTTATGTTGGAAATGAGGTGTACTAGGGTTATAAACCCATTTTCTGTCCGAATATGACCATGTCTGAAGTGATATGACCATATTCAGCATAAAAAATGAGCTATTTGTGATTTGACGGCCTATATGGCCATATTCCGCTTCAATATTGTCATATCAGAAGCATTTTTCCTCACGCACCTTTTCAAATCTTGGACTTTCTTCACAAAAATCACTGAGCTTCATCTGAAACCTAAAAATTTCAAATAAAATACAATTAGGTGTCTAAATTATGAATTTTGTATAAAAATTAACTTAAATGTAAAGAAATGTATATTGTAAACATGTAAATTTATTATCATATCAAACATCCCACACGACACACTTATAAGAAGAAACCGAGGGTTTTAAGCTTGCTATTGTCAAACTACTAGAAATATTTGAATGAGCATCACATGCCTATGAAATTTATTTTATGCATGAGTGTAAACCACTCACAAAAATCACTCAACACTCGGTTATTTATATGTATAATTCCATAAATGAATCACTCAATGCCAACCAATGATATAAACATAGTAATAAACCTGCCAAGGGGTCAAATATCCACCAACTAGTATGAGAAAATGCATAAATCAAGAGGACTTTTAACAGGTTGTAACAGGACTTGGGTAAAAAGGGTATGGAATTTTTGGCAAAAGTGGTTAAACGGATAAAAATTCAAGAAATCTAGATGCTAAATACGATACATTACACTAGTACGTAAACACACTTTAATATAACTAAACTAATAAAAGTTTACTAAATGTGAGCTATGCATGAAATGTGTTCTTTATATGCATCAAGTTACTCACATTTATTTATTCATATTCTAAAGAACATAAAATAACAATGTAAAATTTTCATCATTTTTTTTATTTTTCTTTTCTTTTCTTTTCTCATTTTTTTCATTTTTTTCTTTTTTATAGAACAATGGACACCTAATTAAAACAAATAAAAATTAAACAAATACGATCCTAAAATTTAGACAACTAGAAATAACCGGAATTCTATCATAAGGTTCTAAAAGACAAAAAGTCTAATTTGGCTAAGTGACTAATGATGTGGGTGATAACCAAGAAACAAGGGAAAATGGCTTAACATGGTGACTAGTGGTAACAATTGGGTGAAATAAAAGAAAAGAATTTGCTTATAAAGTGGGTAATCCTAATGCCTCTATCATTTTCATGTAAAAACTCGATTTATGATCTTGAAATGCATATTCTAGGCAAGTTCTCACATGAAAGCACATCTCGCACCACTTAGAGACGTAGTAAATGACTACTAAAATATATCTGTGACCGTGTGATGAAGGTGGTGGTCCTACGAAGTCGATGCCCCAAACATCAAGTACCTCGCATACTTCTATGCTATTTTGGGGTTTCTTATCATGTGAAGAGATGTTACCTACATGTTGGCAAGCATCACATGCTTTAAACAACATGTGTGCATCCTTGAATATGATAGGCCAAAAAAAACTAGAGTAAAAGACTTTATTAGCAGTTTAATTTGCTCCATGATGGCCACCGGTGGGTCCTTCATGACATTGACGAAGTATGCTTATTGCTTCGATTTCATGAACACATCTTCTCACCAGTTGATCCACGCAAACTCAAAAAAGATATGGATCTTCCCAAAAGTAGTACTTAACATCATACATGAACTTTCTTTTCTAGTTCATAAGTCATACCTTTCACGAGAACTCCACCTACAAGATAGGTAGCAAAATCCGCAAACCAAGGGAATTCTTCTTCAATCACCTGAACTTGTAAAAAAATTCATGAGGGAAATTATCCTTTATGTTGGATTCCCTTGGTTCTTCAATGGATGGGTTTTCAAGGCGTGAGAGCTGATCTACCGCTACATCTTCAACTCTTTTCTTGTCTCGGATCTCTATATCAAATTCTTGTAAAAGTAAGATCCACCTAATCAATCGTGGTTTTGCATCTTGCTTGCCAAATAGATATCTAAGAGCAGCATGGTTAGTGTAAACAATGGTTTTAAATAAAATAAATAAGAACAAAACTTATCAAAAGCAAATACTACAGCAAGTAGTTCCTTTTTAGTGGTTCTATAATTTTCTTATACATCATTCAATGTTTTCTTGTGTAGTATGTGGGATGAAAATGCTTGTCCTTTCTTTGCCCTAAAGCGCACCGACTGCATAGTCGCTTGCATCACACATCAACTTTAACAACCGAACCCTAGGTCCTAACTTTAAACCCTAATTTAATCTAACGTTATTTTATTATTATTATTATTATTATTATTATTGTTGTTGTTGTTGTTGTTGTTGTTGTTGTTCTTGTTGTTATTATTATTATTATTAATGGATGCCCCCATCTCCACTACTTCCCACTCTCCTTTGAAACCCACAAACACAACCACCACACTCCACTTTCTTTTCTCCCCATACATGCAAACCCATTTCCACCTTCAATCACTCTCTCCCTCCTTCTCTTGGATTCTCACAGCAAAACACACACACACACACCTATGATTTTTTCTTCATTCTAACAAGATTTTTGAAGAACATCACTACTCCACCATCGGTCAAGTGCAAAACGTGCAAGAAGGTAGCATTTGGTGAGCTTTTGTGCAAGAATCTTACAAGAACAAGGAGCTCCGGCCCTATTTCGTGAACCATCAGCTCATCTAGGCTTCTAACCTTCTCAAAAACATGGAACATCCAAAGTGTAAGCACCATTTACACGAATGAAACTAAATCTTGAGTTTTTCATCTTTATTCTACCAAAAATCTCACTTTTCTTGTTCCAACAGAAACTTTCTGCTATATTCTCATTCTTGTGGGATTCATAACTTCACTCAAGTTATATTCTAAGGGAAATCTATGATTCTTGGGTTGGTGCACAAGGGTTCACCTTGAAAACCCTCTTTTTATGTGTTTTAGCACCATCTATCCACTTGTTTTGAAAACCCTCCAAACCAAAGCTAAAACCCTGCTTAAAAAACAGTTTATGAACACTATAATAATCTGATTTAAAACTTATAAAAATATTTGGAGACGCTTGTGCACAATCTATGATAATTACACAAGTGTAAATTGTGTAAATCACTCATTAAAAGCAACATCTAAGACTTACATGTATAATCCTTGAACTAATGCTCATTTCCAGTAGATTAGTGATGTTAAAAGTTTTTAAGATGGTGATGATGGCTGAAAATGTAAAAGGAATGGTATAGTAGACAAAACAAGCATGTTTGGGGACCCGAAAAATGGTAAAATTCTCAAAAATAGTAAAAGCTTAAAACATAACAATTTTAGAAAGTTCCGGGCCCTAAAATAAGTATTTTGGTGATAAAATTCAGATTTGGTGATATATTGGGTTAAAATATGATTTTTATGGATTTATTTAACTAAAATAGGCCTAAACTAGGAGATTTTTGGATAAAATCTTAAAAATCAAATGAGAAGCATAAAAATAATAAAGATAAGGTTATTTCAGTAATTTAGAAACTCTAAATTAAGATTTAGTGAAAAGTTAGATGAAAACATATTTGCTTGTTCGGTTCCAGATAAAAACAAGTCTTAAACGGGTTATTCAAAAAATGAAGCTTTTTGATCATAATAGCTCAAAATCACCTTTTAAACAGATTATAGAGCTTATTATAAGTCTTTATAATAATATTTAAAGGCTACGGTTAAAAATTAAAAGATTTAAAACAATATGTTAAAATTGTCGGTTTTACCGTAACCGGTAACTAAAAATCGGTGTTTTAAACATCACCAATTAAATTCTGAAAATTTAGAGCTTAAACAGGCCCAAATAATTTATAAAAACCTTAAGAAATTAATAATGGTCATATTGGGTCAAGAATTGCATAGAAAGCAAACTTTAGGGTAGAAATTGTAAATTTTGAAACTTGAGCGACCAAAGTGTAAAATCCATAAAATTGACTAAAATTTCAGTTAACATATGACCAAAAACTCTTGATAAACTTATTGCTACATTAAAAAATTCATAATAAAGATATAACTTATCATTCATGTGTTGAAAACCCTAACTTTCCTAAAAATGAATGTTTTTTAACGAATACTTCATAATAAAAATTCATAATGAACGTTAACGAATCAAGGCTAGTTGAATTTTAACCATATAAAACACCTAGTTACACCTATAATGACCGTATAACATATATCTTATTACTTGAATCTTGATGCTAGGGTGCTAGAATTGAATCGTTTGTATATGCGCGAAGATCTGTTGCTTAACCCTAAGGTGAGTTTTAATGATCCATTTTTACTACAGTTTTGGGACGGAACATGCTATTTCTGAACTGGATCTACTATCATACTGTTATGGGATGCTTTTATGTTGTGGTATTTTTATGAACTGCTATATTTTATTTTACAATCATTAATTCTTTTATGAACCGCTTGTTTTATATGGGTAAATCTACTTGGGGAATCCCCCACACAGAGTGCCTTCCATCATAACCCAAATGACATTATAGAAAGGGTACCACACTGAGATCCTGCGGGGTCATTTATGTCATCTGACAGGTGTTTATAAGATACTAAGGTAAACCATCTGGCATGTATGGTGCACTATTTGAGGCTCAGTTCTCCCTATGGGTTAGCCGGTATAGACACAAATTTAGAATAGGCTAGTCGGGACTGAGTGTAGGGTTGATTGTGACCCCACAACAGTGATACTTATGATTTTAAAATTAACTTATGGATTCTAAAGAGTCCTTTTGTTTTTAAACTTTAAGCACTTTAACTCACCAACTTTTTAGTTGACACAAAACCTTTTTGAGCATGTCTAAGGTAATCCTTGATGGAAGCTTAGTAGGATTGGAGAACTTTTATGGATGAACTAGTTCTGTGACCACCACATGGCATTACATAGTTTGAAATTATTTTTGGACAACTTAATTTGATGTTTGTAAAACTAAACTCTAGGATGTATTTTGTACTGAATTATTATTGTTGTAACCCGGGCTCGACTCTTAAAGCCCGGTTTTGTTAATTAAATGTAATGTCATGTGATTTCTCTCTTTGTGTGCTCTTATAATGGTTTGTTTCTGCTGCCATGTACATTGCCAGTCTGTGACGTCCCACCTTCCTTGGGCCCGGGGTGTGACAGATTAGTATCAGAGCCACAAGTTTTAGAGAAGTCGAGGATATCTTAGTAGACCCTATCCTACAACCCTGATACCTTACGACTATCCTTGCTTTGGGATGTGTTGGAGTAAGAGGGTTGGGTAAAGTGATGATTACACTTGATAAATGTAATCATGAATTTGTCGGACGCGTAAATACTAGCATGAACCCCTAAATGATGTTAAAAATATTTCTTTTGGGGGTAGATGATTCAAGAAATTTTCTTAGTATGGTCTAAAATTTATTTATTAACTAAACTTTCATGCCTGCTATAACTTAATTGTTAGACCCTGAAAGGATCATACATGCCAATTCAAGTAGTGGATGATAGTTGTTCTGCTGAAAATCTCCTTAAGTCCAAGAACCAATATGGATGAAGAATCTGCATTAATAAAAGAAGACCAAGTGTCGGCTATCCGCATTTGTATATGCGGATGACCAAAGAACAAATACTGACAAGTGTTTGTTCTTCCGCATTAACAAATGCGGACAAGCGAACAAATGCTGACAAGGAATTGCACATCCGCATTAGTTAATATGGATGGTTAGCAACAAATGCGCCAAGTGTTTGTTCATCCGCATTTGTCAATGCTGATGACCAAACACTAATGCGATAGAAGAAAAAAACAAATGCTGATGAAGATCAACACATCAGCATTAGTTAATGCGGGTGAACAATAACAAATGCTGATGAAGACTTTTTGTACTTAGATTAGATTATAGTACAGGGGTAATTTAGTCTTTTGTGAAGGCTTCTTGTCAGCTTATAAATAGAATAGAAATCCTCATATGTGAGGTGACAGAGAATAGATATTAGACAATCAGAATATTTTGTTTCATCTTACGTTCACAAGGTGTATTGTTACTGTAGATTGCTCAAACACTAGCATTTATTGTAACCATTCACCTTAATCAGTACAAAGAGCATTTATGAGTATTTCATGCATTCAATGTTCTATGATTGTTTGATTCCGCCTTACAATCATTGACTCAATCATCACATTCGGTCCTTGTTGATTAACAACAACAGAGAATATCATTCTCACACCTAGTCAATTGGTATCAGAGCCTTGGCTCTCGGTTCTTCTTCAGATCTACATAGATCTAAGCTGAACTCGATTGATCTGGTGATTGAGTTGCTGGTAGAGTGTTCGACTACCTCTATTCAGTATACAAGTTGAATATCTGCTGAAATACTTCGACAGTCATTGTTCATCCATAATCACCTCAAGAACAAATCTGTGAACAGTTGATCAACTATAAAATCATAACAGAAACACAAAAAATACTTCTGAAAATTACAGAAGAAGTTCTAACAAATTTCTGCCTACACTCAGCAGATCTGGTTATATAAGCCTGTTTTGGACTATCTAGACTAGGTGGACTTAACAATCAATCTAATCTTTATTCAAACAAGTTCAAAACAGCTTATTAATATGGATTCACATACTTTCTCTAAACTTGGTCATACTCCTAAACCACCTATGCTTAAACATAAATCTGAGTTTAAGCAATGGAAGATTAGGTTCATGAATTACATTACAGGTGTAGATCCGGGCTATTGGATTTCCATATGTAAAGTGCCTCACATTCAAGTGACACTTTCTGCTGACCAGGCTACTCTGTACAAAACCTCAAGAATGCCCATAGAGGATCTCACTCTTGATGAGATGACTACAAAAAGATAAAAATTGATCTCAAAGCATATTCCATTCTAACTCAAGCATTTAAAATGGATATGGTAAAAAGACTTAAGAAGTATGGAACAACTAAAGCTGTGTGGGATGCACTGCTGATTATGTGTGAAGGCAGCAGTGAAATAGCTAAAATTAACAAGGATAAACTTGTTAATCAATAATAAACCTTTCATCACTCCAAGGGGGAGTCAATCCCAAAACAATTGCATAGATTTATGCAGCTGGTGAATGATTTAGAGATTATGGGGGTTACGTATAAAGTCAAAGAGCTAAACAAAAAGATGCTTCACAGCCTTCGTGAAAGCTGGAAACAAAATGTTACCGTGCTGAAAAACACTCTTGATCTAGAGAGTACCACCTTGGACATAATGATTGCCAAAATTGAAGCTCTTCAACTTGATGAAAGTAGCAGGAACCTTGGTGGACCTCGAGTTATTGAAGCATATAAATTTCCATCAGACACTCACTCGGTGGAAAATGCATTCATTACTAAGGATGATGATTTTCTCTCGTCAAGAGATCAAGTGAAGATAACCGGTTTCATTGCTACTCCATCAACAAACAAGCCATCAACATCATCTCAAACAATAGGGTTCCCTGCAACTCCTACAGGTCTATCTGAAGACCAAAGGTCTGAAGAGCAAAAGGCTACTTACAATGCCTTTGTTACAAGCTTTGAAGACTACTTGGGAGGAAGACTCACTTCTGCCCACCTGATCTAAGAAGACTTGGAAGAAATGGATCTAGATGATGTGGAAGAAATGGATCTGCAATGGCAAATGGCTATGATAGCAATAAGAGCAAAGAAGTTCTTCAGAAAAGGAAAAAGCTTAGTTTGAAAGAGAACATGAAACTTGGATATGACAAATCCAATAGTCAAATGCTTTAATTGTGGTATGACTGGCCATTTTTTAAGAGAATGTAATGCTCCTAGAAGAAACAACAATAGTTTCCAAAGGAATTCTTAGGGCCAATCAACCTCACAACCAAACTCAAGCTATTAATTCAACAATCATCAATAGCAGTATCATCGCCAACAACAACATCAAGATCCATACCAGAGTCAGCCACAACTGACAAATCAAGCTCATGAAACCAACCAATTACGTCAAATGCTCTTGTCATCAGACAAGATGGAGTATGTGACTGGAGCTTATATGTTGAGGAAGTGAAGCCTCAATTTCAAAATCATGCTCTTATGGCTCACATCAACGATGGCCCAACTCCAATGCCATCTGAGGTAAATTCTAATCTGTGTAGTGATAAACGTATTGCTGAACTACAGGGTTACCGTGAGCACAATAACAAATTGGCAGCTAAAATCAAAGAAGAAAAAGTAAAATCTAAGATATATAAAAGAGAAATCAAATGCTTTGAAATAAAAATCAAACCTCTCATCTCCGATATAGAAAAACCGTATAGAGAAAAGTACACTCTTGCAGTTGGAAATGAAAAATTAACTGAAAAGCTATCCCAATCCAAAGCCGAGCAATCAGTTACTAAAGTGAAACTTGAAAAGTTTCAACTATCTTTAGCTAAGCTACAAGAGATGCTTGATTCACGCAAAGAGCACAATGATATGACTGGGATTGGATACAATTCATGTCCCCCACCATATAATGACAATTACACTGTCATGCCTGTGTCTGTCACTCTGACTGATAAAATTCAACTTAAAACTATTGAACCTAAATCAATAGTATCTCAAATCACTAATCCTCAAAACAAACCAAGTGTTTATATTGAAAAAAATGAGGAGAAAATTAAGTTAGGTCATCCTATCAAAATCAAAGAGTACTCAGACAAGAAAGTGAATGTCATTAAACTAAGAAGTTCTATCAAAGCCATAGTGCCTTTTATGAAATTTGTTCCTGCAATTTCCAAAGAAAAGAAGATAACGGATGATTTTGTGAAACCATCTGCTGAAAGCAGATCTAATTCTGAGATCAAATCTCCAAAGAATTCAATCCAATCAGATAACGTTTCACCAAAAATCAAAAGCAAAATCTCACTGGTTTCAAAAACAAAGATCAAATCAGA
>BJCO01001817.1:0-10418 GCA_018326465.1 Flaveria floridana
TGTAGGTGGGTATCAATTGACTCTATCTTAATAAATTTAACCACATTAAGGCCATGTTATGTATTACACCAACTGAGAAACTTAATCAAGCCTAAAAAAATTTCATCCCAAATTAAACTCAGTTTTATCTGGTGCAGCCTAATATTGTAAACTGAACCGGATCAGTTTGCAATTATGACCCAAATAAATGCAAAGTTCTTAGCGGGTAAGTTTAAAAAGGTTGGGTAGGTCGAGTCTATTGGCATAGAATATGGAATCTTTTCTACGTAAGCTGGTTGTACAAAATTTGTTTGTTAAATGTCAGAGTTTGGAAAATAAAAAAGTAGCGTAGCTATCTACATTACTCTAATAGACCAAGGGTTGCTGCTTGTTGTGTAATATTGATCCAGGTACAATATAAGTAGCATATGTTTTCCCTCTTTATGTTAGGGTAACATTCAACATAACTCGCTAGACACCAAATGTTCACACATTACACAACCCACAATCAACAAAAGAAAGATAAAAGAAGATGGTAATCCAGATGTACAAAATTAACATACTGCATTAGCACTGCAATGTAATCAACAATTTTGCTCTAGGATCCACAATAATATACTCATAAAAGCATCTATTAGCAAAGTTACAATCTTTTATAAAACAAAGCCAATAACTGACCACACGTCATAACAATCTTCATACTCCTGACCCTATAATCCAAATCACCGATCAAACTTATTATCATCGACACCTATCAAACTATCATCTACACTAACCCTAACGAAACCTCAATTCCCACAATAACAAACATCCAAAACCACCAACGTTCAATTAAAACAATCAACCACATCATCAACACCTCAAATCGAATCACCAATACCTTTTCATTCGAATGCGACAGCAGATTCACAAGATGCGGAAACGCTCCGGCGTCTAGAACCGCCTTAACACCGGAATCAACGCCGCAAGCGAAACTCCCGACGGCAGCGGCACACTGCACGAGGACAGAATCAGCGGACGATGACGCCGATGATAGAATGGATACGACGAAGAGCAAAACAAAATAGAACTAAAACCTCACCTCCTCCATTCACGAAGAGCAAAACCTTCTTCTCGCATCTCACTAGGAGGCGGAAGCACCGGTCCATCAGAAGCGAATACTCCGGCAGCATCCTCTCCGGCATCATAACTCTCGCTTACACCGTTCGAAATCGGAACCAAAGAAGAATCAAACGGCGAAGATGCCTGATTCGCCTGCGTGTACGGATCCGGATCCGGATCCGGATGTGAGCCGAATCCATAGGGATCTGGAATATCTACAGGTTCACCGTGTGGAGGGAAGTGATACGGTGGTGTATCGGCGGTGGAGAAGTTGGAGTATGAATCGTTGTGAGTTCGATCGGTTGGTGGAGTGGGTAGGGTTTTGTTGGTGATGGTGTGGAGGTCGGTGGCACTGTAGCCACCGACATAAGTCTTTAATAAGAATAGTAATATTCGAATCAAATAAAATTGTAGCAATATAGTCATAAAAATAATGGAAAAAAATCATAAATTTGTTTCAATTCACAAATAATTTTAATCAAATGATGGTGGTTGTGTAGAAGTCGTACCCCCTTCAATACCAACAATGTAAACGCTGTTCATTGACTTGGTTTTTAAACATATAAGGTAGTTGAATTTTAATTTAAAACACCTAATCCCTTTTTTAATATTCGAGATTAAATGCAATTGTAATTAAAATAACGTTGTATGCAACTATTTTTACTTTTAAACACACAAATTCATGTACAAAATATCTTATTTAACTTAACTTCGTTTCAGATACGATTTAGAAATAATCACATAGTAAAATTCAAAAAACCTAGCAAATAATGATTATAGTAGTTACAATTGCATTCAGTTATTTGTGTGCAACGTTATGAAAATATATTTTTCCACTTGGTGAAAAACACAACTTTCTCCCATTTTCTAACATTTTACTACTTAACAGTATAACTCCTGAACTTTCCAATAAAGACCATGAAGTTCTAACAGCTCTTCAAACATTTGAAGAAGAGAAAAAAGGAAACTAATTTTCATTAGTTTTTCGGTGATGGTTATAAATCCAAGCGTTATCGTTAGGAAAATAACTGAAAAGAATTTATATAAAAAAATTAAATTAATTATTTTTGTATCTCTATTTTTATTTTTTCTGTTACGATTTATCTTAATCTCTTTGCTAGATCAAATTTTTTATGTATATTTGTTTAAGATTCAACTAAATGTAAATTTAAAAGCATACAGAATAATAAGAGGTTGGGGACTTCACTCTTCAGGACTTTAGGTTATTATTGGGCCGTTATTAGCAGATCTACGGTCCATCATCAGAAGACTGGATAATAATGGGCTGCATGTGTAATGGGTTTGCTTAAAAAACCCAACTTAAAATGAAATGATGTGTTGATCTCTCAAGGCATTGCATTTTACGGAGCTAAAAAACTTTATTGCTTAATTGCAAACGAGTGATAATTAGGCCCGGACATTATAAAATAGAAATGATTGATTTCGTAAGTTTTTTGATCATATAAGAATATTTTTTTATAAGTATCGTTATGATTTTTTTGTATGAATACATGATCCTATCTCGTATTTATCTTCGTAAAGCTTAAAATGTTGTGTTTGTTTTTTTCAAAATTTATTTTATTCTTTTATTATATATACTATATGTAAAACATATTAAAAGGGTATTTTAAGATATCATAAAATTAAAAATAATTATTTTATTCAATGCATAACATACTATTATTTTTTAGGATAAAATAGTATTTGTAACATTATTTACATATTACCTTACACTTACTAACACTTACATAAAACTTTATATTATCTAACCCATAAACAACAAAATTTTAATTTTTTTACGATTTCAGTTATATCCTTTAATTTATCACGTTTAAGAACTTTTTAAGACTACATTTATAACCTGTTTTTTTAAACGTTTTAGTGTAAACTTTTTGCTAAACCAATCTGTATTTTATGAAATGCAATAAGTTAATGCGTAAATGTACAAGTAGTTATGCAGAACCCAATTATTTGATGTTTTTAATTTTAGCTTAGAAAACACATAATAGACTTTTGTAAAAATAATACAAGAATAATAAAATATTAGAAACACGTGCTGGATGTAAAATGTCGCACCGTCGTATGGCGCGGGCACCCTTCTAGTCTTTTTAAAAATGATTTAACTAGGGTAGATGACAACATGGTATATTTATATCTATGCAGTAGATATATATTTTTGTTACATGTATGATACATCATCTTTAAGTTTATGTATCATAATACTATTAAAACTGAATAAAAGTTTATATAGCATACTACTATTTAGGGGCTGTTTGTTTCAGTTTATTAATAGTTCAGATGTCTGAATGGTTCAACATTTAATGGTTCAGACTGTTGGTTTCGCAAGGAAATATTTGAATAGTTTAGATATTTGCCTCTAAATAGTAAAGCATTATACTAATTCTGAATGGTTAAAATATCTTATCTGAGTTGGTCAGACATTTGCGTTGAACAGTTAACCGATATACTAGTTTTTAATGGTTTAAACCTCTTAATGGTTCAAACCTCTTATTAGTGTAACATTTAATCATTTAAAATTTACCAAACAGACCCTTAGATTATACTAGTGGATATTTTCGGGGGCTCCAAGCATGATTACGGGAACAAGTGTGGCTCCAAACATCATTACAAGCTAATTAAAAAATACTTTAAATCTATAGGGTTTCAAGTCTTTAATGGATGCCAAACACAATATTTTCTAAATTATTGTATCAATAGGGGTTACAAACATTAATTAATCACTACACTTGATTAAAAAAAAGATTTAATGAAACGATTTTTATTTACACGACATTTAGACGACATTTTAAGTAATCAACAAGTAGAAATAATCTTATAATAGGACATCTAATTAAGGCACATCTAGTTGTGAAAACTATAAAGATCACTAGTTTTTTCATTTTACCTAACTTAAATAGTATCATATTACTCTTTTCGCTTATAATTTACTTAGTTATTTTATTTATATATCTTTTATATTTTACTTCATATATCTCATATTTTTGTTCCTAAGCTTTGTGTTAAGTATACTTTATAATGGAATGGAAATAAAATAATATATAATTAACGTTTTACACTGAAAATTTTTATTTTTGTTTAAGAGATAATATTTTAAAAAATTTATGCCGTAGATTAAGATGATTGACCGTACATACAAACCAGAAGGCTTGCATGCTATGCAATATGCATAATGAAAATCAGTTTGACATATAATTCAACCATGATGATGAAATGTATAAGATCAATAACTCATATGTAATAAGTTTATAATACGACAATAATTGTTATAACAATAATAAAACTAATTTATTGTACCAATATAATTTAATTATTTATTTAAACGAATTATGAGACTCTCTTAGCGTTTTTGGATGTTAAGTTGAGTTTTGATTGGGTAATAATAGTGGGCTAAACTAATTAAAATGGGTAATGTGCTCTGAAATTTAATAGACTAGAATAATTAAGTTATTGTTGAGTTTGTTAATGATTTTGTTAATAGTGTAGGTTGTTTTTATTTAAACAACATACATTCAGTTATTCGATAAGATTGGATCCTAAGTTGTTGTCCACCCCCACCCCCGTTTAACATGTTGATAAACTGTTAATTACCATTTACGGTCTATTTAAAAATGTTTATAACTCCATCACAACCTATTGATACTTTTTAACAAAGAAAAATAAAAATTCATCAATTTCATCTTGGAAACCTGCTTTTTTTTTTAACAGCAATTTTATTATTCAAAAGGCAACTAGCTTTGACATAAATTGAAACCCTACATGACTAAAAACCCCTCAGAAACGAAGTGAAACTTGGCATGCGTTTGAAACACGTAATGAGATGAAAGCATTAAAATTGGGCACGTAAAACTAGAGTCTAGACACTACCCTCATTCAATTCAGTTCAATCTACCCATGAATTGATCAAACCAGCTGATCTTTATTATAAGTTTATAACCCTACCACTGCTTACTGTAAAACACTAACAAATACTAACGCATATTCAAAAGGATATATATAATATATTTCATCCCATTTGTTTAAAAATCAATCAATGGATCAGAATTAAAATGAAAGGAAGCATATTTATGCTCCATGTCACACATTTTTTTATCTGTATATTAGTGAGATATGGAAGACTATTGAATTTAAATAACTTGTATTGGTTGTCGCAATTCTTTAAACAAAAGTCACCATGCATTTATGCCTATGTTTCTTCACTCAAAGTCTTCTTTCCGGTTTTCAGAAGCATTTTTTTTAAAGAAAAATCCTTCTTACTATTATTCTCAATTCTAAAGTTATTCCAAACTAATTTACATCATGTTTAAATTTAACATGTGATTTTTTTTCTAGAGTCAAAACCTCTATCAAATATTAGTTTTTGGCCGAAGCAGTTTTAGTGTTCAATGTAAATATAACATTTGACTATCACTGACAAAAACTATATTTTATAACAATTTTGCTTAGTTTGTGAGTAAAAATTAGTTTAGCTAGTAAATTTAATGTTGGGCTATATATACTCATGGTACGCTCTTTCTGAGTTCATGCTCTTAGAGAAGAGAAATTGGGCATCTAATGGTGGTACCACACCACATTCTACTGTGGATATGCATTGCATTGCTCTTCATTACCTCCTCTATTTCGGAACCAATTTCTATCCATCAGTCCGATCACCACCATCAGTTTGATATCGACAATAGAAATGTCGCCCCGAGTCCACCTAGGAACAATGGTAAAACACGTAACCATGGCGGTGGCCGAAGGACGAGAGGCGGTGGCCACGAGGGTAGATCAAGAAACAGTAAGGGACCTTGTAAGTGTGATCCGTTGTATGAGTATCTATTCGAGAGATGCGGCCAATGGCCTTTCGCTCGTAATTCTACCAATAATCCCTTTTTATATAGGTCGTCACCTCGACCACCACCACAATGCCCCCCGCCACCACCCGCACCCGCACCCGCACCACCGCCTCCTCCGCCACCACCGCCACCGCCATCACCGCCGCCACCACCACCACCTTCACCGCCACCTCCCGTGGTTCCCTCTCCTCCTCCACCATCGCCTCCACCGCCGCCACTTGTGGCCTCACCTCCACCACCGGTTGTATCATCACCGCCACCCGACTACATCCTTCCTCCTATAGTACCTGAGCTCCCACCTTATGACCCCTTCCATTCCCCACCATTGGTACCCATATGGTTTTCGCCTCCGGCTAGTTTTATAAACCCACCACCACTCGTTCCGATATCATTCTTACCGCCGGATTACACCACCAACCCACCGGACTCCTTCCAGTTACCACCACTCGTGCCTATAGATTCTCCACCGCAGGTCGGCTCCGGTCAAATCCCACAACTTCCACCACTAATAGACCCGGGTCAACAATATCCCCCAGTGGTTGACCCGGGTCTACAATATCCACCAGAGGTTGGCCCGGGTCAACAATATCCACCAGAAGTTGACCCGGGCCAACAGTTTCCGCCGTTTACGTTTACACCACCGGTGGAATCCACAATGCCATTTCCGACGCCTGAAATCATAATGCCACCACCAGTAGTCAGTAGATGATAATAATCCAATAGCAGAAGGGCAACCTGAAATCATGTGCCGTAACTGTGATGATTCTCCTTCGGCAGCCTAGTGTATTACTTTTTGCATGTGTAATTTATTTTCTGTTTTTACCTTTTTTTTCCCTTATGAACTGCAATCAGATTTAAATCCAACGTTAGATATTAAATTTGACCCTAATTGGTTTTGAATAAAATTTATTTTGACGCGTAGACAAAAATAAACAAATCATAATGATATGTCTGAAATTTTATAAAACATTATATTTTAAAAGTTATAATAAAAAAATAAAATATAAGTCCAGTTAATTATATTAATCTTAAATTCAATAGAAAAAAAAACAAACCATTTGCATAGAGATGTGTGAAGATGGGAGGACGCCTATTCTTTGGAGTAAGACGACTCCATTTTATGGACAGTGATGTCTGTCTTTGACGCGGGCTTCATGTTCGGAGAGAATATTTTAAAAAGAAATTATTACAAGAGACCATTTAAAAAAATATATAGAGAAAAATGAACATTTTAAAAATTTTCTCGAAAAATAAAACGATTTGCGCACCTTTTCACACGCGATCCAAGTTAACGTTTGCGCTTCACTTTTACACTTACTGGCCCAATGGGCTTAAGAGAAATACTACGGCTTTAGCCCACAAAAGTAACAAGTATAAAGTTTTTATTAGCAACTTAAATCGACTTAACACTATCGATTTCATACTCACAATTGTTTTCCAAATCACAAAAAGCTACAATTATTAAAATGTCACGACATGATTTTGTGAATTTGTTAATATAGACTCGAAAAGTTTCCAAATGTTTGATGTAGCTATTTAATTAGTACACTCAATATAACAAATAGGGTGCATCATGCATGTATGTTTTTTATTCGCCGGATAATTTTTAAAACCAGAATTGAGAGACCTAAGATGTGTGAATTTGATATAGCAATAAGCTAACAAGTACAGCCTTGTTGGCTCTCATCAAGAACTGTTCGTCTCTTGAACCAAATCAATTTAGAGTATTTTAGAAGCAAGAGTTTAATAGATTTACCGATTAAAAAAAACTAGAATAAACATGAAACAAATCACCTATAGCAACATGTAAAGCTCATGTCATAAAGTAATATCAAGCTATGTGGAGTGTTATTGTCCCATATATTTTGTTTTTCTTTTTAATCGCTTGGATAATTGCAAAATGGAATAAATTTGACTTGATTGATAATAAATGTCATACAAGGAACTTATAGAAAAAAGTTTTACAAGCGGAATCAGAGCAAAATTAATTAAAAGGAATGTAAAAAACCCGACAAGATTGTGGCTACAACAAAGTGATGAGGGTGATGAGGGTGATGAGGGAGATGAGTATATATGGAGAACTTTATTACCTACTAGTTTAGGGGCAGCTCCATGTTGTGAAATTTAGACTTCGGCCTAAGGTCTAAAAATTATGATTCTAGTATGATCATACGTTAAAGAAAAAGTTTTTGAAATGCTAATCTGTGATTTTTTGTTTGTAACGATCAGGCTTGAAAAAGGCTGCCGGATTTTTACTTCGCTTTGGACCTCTAAAATGGTTGAACTAACCCACCTCTCATGCCACTTGTAACACTCCAAATACAAATTCGTAGTTTGAAATAATAAATGGGTAATTAACTTGAAACAATGTTGGGTAATAATGTAAGATACAGAGACTTTAGGACTACAAAAATGTTCAACCTTTATATTCTATATATGTGGATGGGTTACATCATTCGTTTGACACAGCAGGCTCTTGTAAAGTTGACAGTGACACTAAGGTTTTATTTTTATGCACATACAAACAATCACCTCTAAACGTCATGAAATGAGCACATAGAGGTTTGTTTTAGTGATTGTGTAGGAGTGTATATTGATTAGATGACATCAAGGGTGTATTATGGATAGGCAAAGTTGTGGTTGCGTCTGCCCCTAAGTCACCCGAAAGATGAATGCATCATCAGCTAGTTTTACTCTTACATTCTTTTTGAATCTACATATAAATCAAGATTAATATATCTATATCTTAACCTATATAGTATATACGCATTTAAAAAAGTAAACAAGGTATATCCTAACATAAAAATTTGTGTTCTAGTGGGGTGGACGGGGTGTAATGCGGGTACCCTCATCCGTTACCTTTGCCGTAGGGGTGCATCGTTGCCGTCTACTGGGGTATACATTGTTTTGAAGGCCAGACGGGCCCAGCCAGTTGGACCAGGAACCGAACCTGGTTGGAACTTAAAACCTTTTGTCGTTGAACTGGTGGTAGGAGCGGTTGAACAGGTCAAACCACCAATCGGAGCGGGAACCAGACTGGTTGAACCGGTCAAACTGGGGGTCTGACCGGGAACCAGACCAGTTGAACCGGGGTTAGACCTGACCTGTTGAACTGGTTTTTTTAATATATATTTTTTTAGTTTTTAGTATTTTTTTATATATATTTATTAATGTAATTACAATTTTATCCAGTTCTAATATCCGGTCCGACCACCGGACCGGTAAGACGTCCAATTAATTGTCTGATACGATTATAAAAACATTTTTAATACCTTAAGAAAATATTGTGTAAATAGATGTTCTTTTTTTATTTTATTTAACTAATATCCAATTTATTATTTACTTAACTCCTATTTAACTTACACCATTTCAACACATTTTCTTCACCAAAATCCAAAGAATTTTACCCGCAAACAATTTTAAGAATTATATCAATGGAGCCAAGAGATCAACTGTTGGTCGAAACAAGAAAAGCTTTAAATCACGAGAAGCAACGAGAGGCTTTGAAGAATAAGCAATATGACCACAAGTTGAAGAAGTTTACGAATTTACACGAACAAATGAGTTGATATTACATCATTGGTTGACTTGTAAAGGTATTTATGGGACTTTTTCGGATGCCCTTCCATCCTCGTGATATTTATATAAATTAGATAATTTTTTTTAAACGACAAATGTATGACTATGTTTTAAATAATAGATGTAATTTCAATCAAACACACCTATTAATTTCGCAGCTAGTATCACACCCTCAACTCATTTACAAATAAATCAATTATTGAAAAAATCTACTGTCTCAAGTCTGAACATTTTGCTCAGAATCAAAATTGAACCTATAACCTCCTTAAATTTACATGTAATGTGTATTTCATCTTAATTAGTTTGGTATCTCACCTAAACTCTAAATTAGATATATGGTCATGAATCTTCATAAAACTTATATCCTTCACAATCAAATCTAATGAGTGAGTTAAGAATGTATTCTAAAAAAACAAACTGCTTAAAATGTATATGCCTATTCTTTAAATAAAACTAGGATAAAATCACATTACTATTATTGAGACCAAGAAACAAGCCCGGTGTCACTCACTCGTACCTTGGATATGTTTTGTCCTCGACTATTTTAACATAAAATATTAAAAAGAATATTATTAAATTGGCAATATTCATTTATAGAAATATACAAAACAGGTCCCTCCCGATCCAATATGGTAAAAGACAACTCACACCCCTTTAACACAAACCAGAAGTCCAGAAGTAGCATTCCAAAGGGGTAACATAGTAAATAAGCAGACGAAAACAAGCAGAAAAAGAAGGTATTTTGATTAATGAAAACCATTAAAAAAAATGCATAAAATAAAAATAAAATAATAATAAGGAGTGGGTTCTAACTGAGTGTAGGCCCCACCTAACTCCAATCCATTCCTTCCTATAACTCCACCCATTACATAAAACATTACAGTATTACACCATTCTTTCTCC
>BJCO01001818.1:0-12347 GCA_018326465.1 Flaveria floridana
ACTTTAGATTCAAAACAAGCCCATGAACAAGGATCATTTGTATGTGAAATGAAATGCTATCAAAAACAAATATGAACAACCATAGGATGTTCTTGAAACTACCTTTCAAGAACAAAGGGATATTGTATGGATGAGAAGAAGGAGATGATGATGTTCTTGAATGCAAGCCTGCAAAGGAGAAGACCTCAAGCTAGTATACCCATAAGCCCTTGCAAACACCCAACTTTTTAGGAAGTGAAACACCAAAATCTTCTTCTTGCACCTCTTTTCAAATCCGAAAATTTCAGCTTGAACCTCCTTCAAATCCAAAAATTTTTAGCAAGAAACAAGAAGAGAGAGTTTTCAATGTGTGTGAGAGAGAGTGTGTATTGAGTGGAGTGTGAAATTGGTTCAAGTCTTGTATTAAAACAAGAAAAAGAATCCCAAGGAGGAGCACCAAGGGGCTGCTGAAAATTAGAGGGTTTCCCTCTCATTTTTAAACAATTTTCACACTCATTTAACTTTGTATAAGTTTATAAAATTAAACTCTTTTAATTTTGTAACTTAACCATACTCTTATTTGTTGTTATTTAATCCTTTTAACTAACAACACAAATAAATTCTCATGAACAAAATATCCATATGATTTGTTCTATTTCAAATGCAATCATTTAGAAAACCATATTCTAAATTGGTGTCAATATTTATTTGCATGATCATATCAACAAATAAATATTTATTGGTGTTTGTTTAGCTTGTTATTGGGTATGACCCGACGTGGATCATAACGTACTAACCACATCAATCTTGTATGTGTCTTGGACATATAAGATCCAACAATTCTATTGAGTAAAACAGATAAGACCAAACAAAGATTAATTAATTATTATTATTAATATTACCAAATTATTGGTCGAATCAGTTTGATCCTATGTGATCGAAACTGATTATAAGAAATGTAAAAGGACACTGTCTCGTTATCGGACGAATTAAAACACACAATAATATAAAAGCAACCTATTAATTGGTGTTCTTCGAATGATGAACTGCACAGATGATACCCCTGCCCTTAAAGGATTTTACATGCTCTATTTGATGTGCTACAGCGTAAAATCCTAGGATTTAATGCAGAATGAATCTGGTGTTCCAGCAGCAATGGAAACAAGATCAACGTAAAGCTCGCGAGGAAAATGTTATAGAGAAAACGTGGAGCAGAGAGAAGTTGCGGTTTTGGGGTGCTAAAACTAGATGCAGTATGCCTGCATTTATAGGCTTAGACTGTAACCGTATTAGAGAAAAAAGGGGATGGGGTTAACCCCCACAAATTTGTGAGTTCGGTTATGCAGATGACCCGAATCGCTTAATGATCCACTCAATCCACCATATTTATCTCGAAGTTCGTTTTTGATTTTATACGCAAGCCTCTGAACCGGGCCTTAGCTAAAAATAAATGCTCCTTAGCTCCTAGCTAAGATGCATACGAAGTGCAAAGTGCGCCTCAAACGTGCCCATTCGCGAATTTGCGTCTCCATCTTCGTCTCCGTCTCGGCTCGGCGCGCGTGTGGGATTAACCCTTCTCTTGGCCTAACTAACTCTTTGGTGACCCATAAGGAAAAGCCCCTTATAAGCCACTCAAAGTTCTCCCCCCACCAATGTGGTACAAATATGAACATGTCGTGCACATTTACTAAATTGTAAATTTCCAACAGTCCCCCACAAAGTTGGAATGTTCGCTTTCACTAAGACAAATGATATCACTCGGGTGTCATAGAATTAAACCTAGTTTTTGTTGATAAACAAGAAGGGACAGATTTACTGGTGTCATATGGAATTAAACCAAGAACCCGAGGACCCCCTTCGGTTTACCCCCACACATCACTGGCTGACTTTACGTTCTCACTGAGCACGAATATGGATGTGCGCTATAGTCCTTTTCATGACCCTCTAGAAGATAAACCACTGATCTCCATTTGAGGCGGCACCACCTCTAGATCATATAGGCAAAGTTTTATAACATCACTGTGCATAGATGCCTCCAAACTTTGTTAAGAGCCTTAGCTCAACCTCGTTCTTGGCAACGACATACTATCTTACCTCACATAGATCTATCAAATTAATGGACAGTACCTTCTATTGTTAAGTGACTTTGTTAGTAGCCATTAAACTTGAGAAATAGGGCACTAAATTTAAGTTGGGTTTCCATCACTAACGATTCTACTATGGTTTCAGACCCATGGCTGTCGTGGTATTTACTACCAAATCTCTCATCAGAGGTTTGATAAGAGGATCAGCCAAGTTCTTACACGTCTTGACATACAAAACCTTGATGGTACAACTTTTAAGTAGTTGTCTCATAAAAGTATGTTGAAGACCTATATGTCTTGACTTCTCGTTATACACTACGCTTTATGTTCTAGATAGTGTGGCCTTACTATCATAATACATGGGAATTGACGGCATTGGTACATCCTAAAGACGGATGTCCGTAAACAGATCTCTAATCCACTCTGCTTCCTTACCGGAAGTAGTCATGCTACGAACTCAGATTCCATAGTCGAATGTGCACTACACATTTGTTTCTTGCTCGCCCATGAAATTACTCCTCCAACTACAGTGTAGATCTACCCACCGTTGGATTTTGAATCAATGTTTTGATCAAATCCAGCTAGCAATAGAATAACCTTCGAGTATTCTTGATGATGACGTATATGTCAATTCAAAATTACTTGTCCTTTTCAGGTATTCAAATACTCTACTCACTACATTCAAGTGCTCAGTACCTGGGTTTACAGTATACTGACTTAGTTTGCTAACAACAAAGGAAATTCTAGGGCGAGTGTAATATGGAGCATACATCATGCTACCAATTGCACTAGTTGAGCCACTGGTCTCCTAGAGTTCACTTTTGGTTTCACACTTGGATCAAATCTTGTATTAAACTCTTTAATGTTCAAGTGTTGAAGCTTTATCAGAATTTTCTCTATATAATAAGATTGACTTAGATAAATCAGACTATCTGTTTTTTTCACCTTAATCCCAAGAATAGTATCAACTTCTCCCAAATCTTAAAGTTAGAAGATAGATATTTCTTAGTTTCAGAAATACCCTCTAGGTGAGTGCTAATGATCAACATATCATCAACATAAAGACATATGATGACTTTGTATTTGGGTTTGCTTTTTGTATAGATACATTTATCAGCACCATTGTGTTGAAACCTGAATGCAGTCACAGTGGTATCAAACCTCTCATGCCACTTTTTAGGAGCTTGTTTGATACCATATAGAGATTTAATAAGCCTACACACTTTAGTCTCTTATCCGGATATCATAAACCTTTCTGGTTGCTCCAAATAAATTTCATCTTTCAAGTAACCATTCAGAAAAGCTGTCTTCACATCAATTTGATGGATGTATAGACCTTTCACTATAAAAAGTGATATAAGAGTTCTAATATAACTAATTCTAGCAATTGGCGTGTAGGTATCAAAGTAATCTATACCTTCTCTTTGTCTATAACCTTTAGCAACTAATCTTGCTTTATAGCAGAGATGGATCCATCTAGACGATATTTGTTTCTTGAAATTCCATTTGGATCCAGTACGTTTCTTCCCCTTGGGTAGATTACCTAACTCCTAAGTTCCATTTTCCATAATAGAATCCATTTCATCATTGAGGGCTTCCTTCCACAGAAAAGCATCTCTGGATGACATGGCTTCAACAAACGTTTTTGCATTATCATTCAAATTAATGGCGAAAATAACCACTCTCATCATTTTCCTTTGTGTTCCTTCAACTGGATAAGATATGAAATCATTTCCATAAATCTTCTATTTTCTAGTACTTCTCCTTGGTTCTTTAATAATTTGTGAAGGATGGACACTCTCTCGAGAAGTACAGGGAGTTATGGTTGGGTTTAAGTTTTCATCATCCCTAGAAAACTTGTTCCCAAAGAATTCCAGATCTCTGGATTTTACAGCTATTCCCGATTCATCATCCAACAGTTGGTAAGCCTTGCTATTTTGAGCATATCTAATGAACACATTTTTCATAGCTCGTGCTCCGAGTTTGGATATCTTAGGATGAGGTGTCCGATAATAAGCGACACATACCTAACTTTTAAGTGCTCTAAGTTTAGTTTCCTTCCTTTCTAAGACTAATATGGGCTAGTAGGAATCACACGACTAGTGATCCTAATGTGAACATAACAAGCGGTCAATAAAGCTTCTCCCCATAAATTACTTGGTAACTTGATTGGTTTAACATACGGTTAACCATCTCTACCAAGGTGCAATTCTTTTCTTTCAGCCAAACCATTTTGTTACGGAGTGAACAGTGAATTTCTTCATGTATGATGCCATTATCTTAACCGAATGAATCAAATTTGCATTTAAAATATTCTCCTCCTCTATCCGAACGAAGAATTTTTGTGTGTTTCTCTTGTTGGTTTTCAATCTCGGCCATGTATATTTTAAATGTGTCAAATGCTTCATCTTTTGTATGCAATAAATAAACATGTAGATAATGTCTTGAGTCATCGTAGAAAGTGATGAAATATCTCTTACCACTGTCGGTAAGGATTCCATTCAACTCACAAACATTTGAACAGGATTAGTTGTAGTAGTGATGTATTGCGTTGTAGAACACTCAGAAAAGGTTTCTTTGTAAATTTTGATTTTACATAAATTTTGCATTTTTTTGAAAATCTTTATCATTCAGTTTTATTAAACCTTTAGTTTGTATTTTTTATAATATTTTTAATATTTGTGTGAGCCAAACGTTTATGTCATAAAGAAATTGAACAAGTGATATAATCAAAAGAAATTATTGCATTCAATTCATAACTAATAACATTATAATTAGAAACATCACTAGCAAAGGTACTAACACTACCACTATCACCATTAAAACCGGTATCACTATCACTTTCACTACCAATATCATCAAGCATAAAGATGACAGTATTCTCAACCTCTTTCTCTTCATTCCCATCTTCAGCTAGGTCAAGACGATACATTCCACATGTGTTTTTAGCTTGACATACAGAAAGGTTATTTAGAGAAAACTTCACACGTAGATCCTTTAGCACTAGCTTGTAACCATTCCGATCAAACTTATCCGCTGAAACAAGACTCTTTGATATACTAGGAACATGCAACACATCCTGAAAGGTCACCACCTGACTATTTCTGAAGTTTAGTCGTATCGTGCCTTTCCCACGAACTCCTACATGAAATGAACAGTAGCTCCAACACGAATCTAAAAACCATCCCTACACGTCAACACGCGTGTAGGCTAAGCAAGCATATTAACATCACTAATTTCCACATTTTCTACCAGGTTGGTAAGATTATCAACAGTATTTGTGGAGTCAGTCGAACGACCAGATTTTCTGTGAGGGCACTCTTGTGCATAATGTCTAGTTTCTCCACAAACATCATATTTTCCAGATCTTTTAGGCTGTTAGTTATTGTTTTGAAGTGGTTTCTTGAATTCTTTCTTTTTAGGTGCAAATGGTTTCTTTTGTTTTGATCCATACTTTCCCTTTTGCCCAGACCCCTCGGTTACCATAGATTAACACTCGATACGACTTTACTTGTTTTGTCCCTATTGCGTGTTTCCTCCTCAATATGGAGGTGGTTCAATAGTTCATCCAAAGAGTAGTCCTCATATTTGTACACCATTTATTTGGAGAAATCTTTCCAAGTGGAAGGATATTTAGCAATGATAACCCCCATGCAGGACCAGTAAGGGATGATCAATACAATCAGTCTCATAATGAGGAGAATGTTAGAACACTTAACAGATCAAATACGAAACCGGGTTTATATGAAAGATATTAAGAACACAAGTAAGTAATGAGACAGAATAAAGAACAAGAACAAAATAAATATGGTTTTCAATAATGTTGTATATTGCTCTCAAGTTCTATTACAAGTGCTACAAAGCATAACAATAAATACAAGAACCTGAGATACTTTATACTACATCCTACAGTCGGCTATACTTTGAAAGCCAAATGGAAACACTAATCTAGACAACAGGATCAATGTACAGTCAAAAGGAAGATTGCCTTTTAATTTGTGACTATGACATGCCATAGCTCATATCCTAATCTATTAAAGAAAGGATAAAAGGTACAAAGTATAAAGTTACAGACCTCAAACCATAATCTACAGTTTACAAAAGCATGGACCTTTTCACCAACTTATACGAGTTGGTGAGTCTTCAGAGTGGCAGCGAAAAGTTGGTAAAATTTTGTTGAAAAGTGATTAGAGAAAGCATGTCGTCTCTGTCTTTGGAAGAAATCAGTCTTCAGTCTTTTTCCTTGAAGCTTCGGAAGACTTCTTCCTTGCAGCTTCAGAAGACTTCATCCTTGGCTTTGGAAGATTTGGTCTTTGGCTTCGGAAGATTTTATACTTAGAATATTTTCTCTAAAATATGTAAAACTTACAAAGTAACTTCTGCTCTACACTTCATGCATGCATGCTGGAAGGTCCTTGGTTACTTTGGTTGTATCAGCCTTTAAGTTTAAACCTTACAAACTCCCCTAGGCTAATGCTACCAAAACATAAAAGGTAACTCAGATATTGATAGTTCTTATCAGGATTAAGATCATTTCTTTTTTCATCAATTGGTTAGATCCCTCAGACTCTCATAGTACCTTCTCATGTCATGAAGATCACGCAGAGGAAGATCGGGCATGTCTTGCCAGAAATAGACATTGTGACGTCCTTGATCTCTGATGACATACCATCTGTCTGGATTTACAGCAAAGGTCCAGGATAGGATGGGTCTTCCAGCTGCAAGAGGCTTTATTTGTGTTGGACTTGGTTGAGCAGCCTCTTCTTGAGCCAGCTCAGGATTCTCTGACTTATCCTAAGGTGTGGAGGTGGATGCCTTGGACTTATTCTTCTTCTTAGTGTCCCTCTTCATGGTTATTCTTTTCCTCCTGTTTGAGGACTTTAACTGAGAAGACTGGCCTTCAGGACCAGGTTATTCTTGTGTCTCTTTCTTAGTTGGGTCCTCTTCCCTTATAGGTTCAAAATGAGATGGATCAGGACCATGCTGTGGATCAGAAGATAAAGTTGGTTGTGATCCAGTACTAGGTCCAGGTTGTGTTGTCTCTTGTGGTTCAATCTTGACCTCAACTTTAGGTGCAACCTTACTTGGTGGAGAATGAAAGTCAACAACCTCTCCATTTTTAATCTTCTGCTTGATCACCCTAATATGCTCATCCATGGTGGATAACGACATTCGAGAAAGCCTACGTCCAGAGAATCCATACAGCTTCAAGAAGCTCATCATCCTCTACTTATCAACAGACCTCTTTAGACTCTTTTGGATGATGGCTCTTGACTTTGTAGCTTCTTCCCTCATCTTCCTCTTAGCAGCTTTTTGTTCCTTTATTACTGGTTGCTCAAGCTGCTTGAGGAACTCAAATTCTATATACTCATAGGACAAGGAAGAAGTGCAGATACCTGATAGAGGCATGTGGCATTCATGTAATTGATCATATTTTCTCTATCTACTTCTTTGTCTACCTGAGGTTGTTGCTCAGTTGCCACCACTTCTGTCTCAGGGCTTTCTTGAACTAGGGAGAGAGTAGGAGCATGTTTCAAGAGTCTCTTCTTCTTTCTTCTTTGATCTTTTGGAGCAATTCTGCATCCTCTACCTCCTTTCTCTCCTTTGACGGCTTAGTGTCATCCAATTCATAACTCTTCTAAGGGAAGAAGGATGAGTTTATCAGTTTTGTAGTTTCTGGTCCTCCAAATAGTTCAATCTGGCTGCCCTTAACTCATCATCTTGAGTGTTTGGCCTTGGGGTAGCCCTGATTACAACTTCCAAGAAGCCTGGGGACCAACTTGAACTCTCTCCCCTTAGCTTCCTCTTCTTCCCTTTCTCATCCTTAATCTCCTCAGGAGTCAATTTCCTTTCCCTTTGTCACTCACAGGCTTTGGTGACTCAGAGTGGAGAGAGCTTTGGCCTTCATTATCTGGTTCAATATATGAGCTCTGACCAGAGAGATGTCATGAAGCACCTTCACCAGTAGCTGTCTCACAGAGGGTAGACGATGTTAAAGTAGTTCTTGTTTCAAGGTTCATAGGTTCTATCACTGGGCCTTCAGCTAAAGTTTCCCCTTCAAAGCTAGTCTTGGGCTCCACCTCAACATACAGTTCACCAATGGCATTACCTATTTGCCTTTGTCTTCTTCTTAATCTGAACTCTTTAACAATCCTGTGTTGGATCCTCTTAGCTAGTATGTAAGCTTGCCTGTTTTGACTTGTGTTGGCAAGTGACATGTAAACTTGAGGAGACTTTCATAGTACTTCAGGGTCTAAAAATCAAAGACTTCTTGCTGCTCCTAAAGTCTATGGACTATTAGGGCTCTCCTGTCATCATCATACCTCTACCCTACTATTTCATTTTCAGCATCATAGGGTGAGGTAGACGTCTTGACCTCCTTGATCTATGATGACATACCATCTGTCTGGATTTGTAGCAAAAGTCCAGGATAGAAGGGGTCTTCCAGCTGTAAGAGGTTGTGGTTGAGTTGGAGTTGGTTAAGCAGCCTCTTTTTGCACTTTCACAAGATGCTCTGATTCATCCTGAGGTGTGCAGATGGATGCCTTTGACTTCTTCTTCATCCTAGAAACAGTTTTCATGGCTATCCTTTTCCTCCTCTTTGAAGTCTTTAACTGAGAAGACTGGTCTTCAGCACAAGGTTGTTTTGTTATGTCTTTCTCAGTTGGGTCCTCTTCCCTCATAAGTTTAGATGGAGAGGGAGCATGACCCTGCTATGGATTAAAAAGATGAAGTTGGTTGAGATGCAGGTCTAGGTCTAGGTTGTGTTGTCTCAATGGGTTCAACCTTGACCTCAACTTTAGGAGGAGCTTGACTTGTTGGAGAATGCAATTCAAGAAGCCCTCCCTTTTTAATCTTCTGTGTGATCACTCTAATGTGCTCATCCATGGTGGATAGAGACATTGGACCGACTCTCCTTCTAGAGAATCCATACAACTTTAAGAAGCTCATCATCCTCTTCCTATCAACAGACTTGTTTTGGCTCTTTTGGATGATGGCTCTTGACTTTACAGCTTCTTCCCTCATATTTCTCTTAGCATCCTTTTGTTCTTTAATAATTTGTTATTCCAGCTGCTTAAGATACTTGAATTCAATATACTTATATGATAGGGGAAGAAGTGCAGATGCCTGATAGAGACCTGTGGCACTCAGGTAGTTGATCATATTTTGTCTATCAATTTACTTGTCCACCTAAGATTGTTCAGTTGCCATAACCTCTGTCTTAGGGCTTTCTTGAACTGGGGAGAGGGCAGGAGCTTGCTTATATAGCCTTTTCCGCCTTCTTTCTTCTTTGATCTCCAGGAGTAACTCTACATCCTTTTGCCTCCTTCCTCTCTTTTAACAGCTCTATGTCTACCAGTTCATTAAGTTCCTCTAAGGGAAGAGAGATGAGTTCATCCACATTGTAGTTCCTAGTCTCCAAGTAGTTTATCCTGGCTCACTCAACTCATCATCCTGAGTGTTTGGACTGGGGGCAGCCCTGATAGAAGCTTCCATGAAGCCTGGTGACCAACTTGAACTCTTCCCCTTAGCTTCCTCTTCCTCTCTCTCTCGTCCTCCTCAATCTCCTTAGGATTCAGTTTCCTTTTCCCTTTGGCCTTCATTGCCTGATTCAATAGTCAAGCTCTGGCCAGAGAGAGGCTGTAAACACCTTCACCAGCTAGTGCCTCACTGAGGGTAATCGGTGCTGAAGAGGTTCCTGTCTCAAGGTTCATAGGTTCAACTACCGGGCCTTCAGTCAAGGCTTCCTCTTCGAAGCTAATCTTAGGGTCCACCTCAACATCCAGTTGACTAATATCCTTACATGCTAGCCTCTGTCTATATAATCTTGATCTTAGCTTGAACTTTTCTAGATCCTTTTCTTGAATCCTATTTGCTAACCTTGTAGCTTGTCTGTTTTGACTTGGATTAGAAAGTGGAAGGTCAATCAGATAGGTGCTCTCAATGAATCTCAGGTTGGAGAAGATAAAGATTTCCTATTGCCCTTGAGATCTATAAATTACCAGACTTCTTCTATCAGTGTCATACCTCCTTCCCATAATTGGATTCTTAGAGTGATGAGATGGGGTAGGCATAGCTCTGGAAATACCCTCCTTAAATAGACTCTGTATGGGTGAGTCCACATCAATATGGACTTGAGGAGGTTGCTGAGTATGGATAATTGCAAGTAAGGGTGGTGAATCCTTAATGTCCATACTCTATGTAAAACTCCCAGGTTATGTGATCGCTTGGACTTTCTCCCTATTTTTGGTAGCATCACCCTCTTGCATAGTTGAGCTGGGGGGTTTAAGTCTATCACATCCATAGGTTCTCGTGTTCCTGGTTAAGTCCTCCTTAAAGGTCTCCTAGCTACTTTTTTCTTGATATTAGAAATCTCAAGTTGCTGATCATGGACCCTTCTTTGCAAGGTAGTCACTTAAGATTCCAAGTGACCAACCTTGGAGAATAAATAGGTGCATGTTTTGGTCAGTTTTTGAACCTCTAGTCTCATGTTCCCCTTATCTTCAATAGAAGAATCGATGGGGGATAAGAGAATAGGACCTAAGTCTTCTTCTTCATCACCAGTACTTTGTTCTTGGCTGCTAGATTTCCCCGCACCATGGCAGCTTCAGTTGAAGTGTCAATGGGCTGGGTTGCCATGATTTAGGTCTTAATAATGTAATCACTTCCTGAAGTGAGAGTCTCTTCAATATGGACTTCCTAATCAGGTTTAGGGAGATCCACCTCAAGAATGGGTGGATGATGTAGGCTAGACATGTGAGAAGCAGGAGTACTCATCTCTCCTTGAACAGGGGTGGAGAAGAGAGACTCATGGTACTCACTGAATCATGTGTCTTTATCAACATATAATTCAAAGTTAGGAATTGGATGATTGAGGTCTAGAGGCCGAGGATGGTAGCTTTCCCCTAAAGGTTGTTCACTAGAGTTTTGAGACTCTAAGTGAAGGCTTAAAGCTGGTGTAGGTGTAGTGAGCTTATCAAGCTAAGAAATTGGAACCGCAACACTGACCCTTGAAGTAATAGGAGTGGTTTGCTCCTCAGGAGAAGTAGGAGCTCTAGTGCCTACTTCCTCCTTTATGGGTGAGGATATGGGAGCCTTCATAACCTTGACCTCAACTTCAAGAGACGTTTGACTTGGTAGAGAATGCAAGTCAACAAGGTCCCCCTTTTAATCTTCAACTTGATCACTCTAATGTGCTCATCCATAGTGGATAAAAACATTGGACCAAGCCTCCTTCTGGAGAATCCATACAACTTTAAGAAGCTCATCATCCTTTGCCTATCAGCAGACTTCTTTTGGCTTTTTTGGATGATGGCTCTTGACTTTGCAGCTTCTCCCCCGTCTTCCTCTTAGCAGCTTTTTATTCTTTTATCACTTGTTGCTCAAGCTGCTTGAGATACTCGAATTCTATGTATTCATATGATAATGAGAGAAGTGCAGATGCCTGATAGAGGCCTGTTGCACTCAGGTAGCTGATCATGTTTTGCCTATCTGCTTCCTTGTCTACCTAAGGCTGTTCAATTGCCACAACCTCTGTCTCAGGGCTTTCTTGAACTGGGTAGAGGGTAGGATCTTGTTTGTAGAGTCTTTTCTGCCACCTTTCTTCTTTGATCTTGAGGAGTAATTCTGCATCCTTACCTTTATCTCCTTTGATAACTCTATGTCAGCCAGTTCGTTGAGCTCTCCAAAGGAAGAGAGATGAGTTCATCTATGTTTTAGTTTTAGGTCCCCAAGTACTTTAACCTGACTACCCTCAACTCATCGTCTTGAGTATTTGGCCTAGGGGCAGCCCTGATTGCAGCTTCCATGATGCTTGGGGACCTACTTGAACTCTCTCCCCTTAGCTTTCTCTTCCTCTCTCTCTCCTCCTCCTCAAGATTTAGTTTCCTTTTTCCTTTGTCACTCATAGTCATTAATGACTCAGGGTGAAGAGAGCTTTGGCCTTCATTTCTTGGTTCAACCTTAAGGTTCTTGCCAAAGAGAGGTTGTGAAGCACCTTCAACAGCTGATGCTTCACTGAGGGTAATAGGTGATGAAGATGTACCTGTCTTAAGGTTCACAAGCTCACCTACTGGGCCTTGAGTGAAGATTTCCCCTTCAAACCTATTTTTGGGGTCCATGTCAACATCCAGTTGACCAATAGTCTTATCTGCTATCCTCAGTCTATATAGTTTGGATCTCAGCTTGAACTCTTCTAGCACCCTATCTTGAATCCTATCTTCTATCCTCAGTCTAATATTCCCCTCATCTTTATTAGAAGAATCACGGGGGGGGGGGGGAGAG
>BJCO01001819.1:0-14194 GCA_018326465.1 Flaveria floridana
AAATATATATATATATATATGTATATATACACATATATATATACACATATATATATACATATATATATATATATTCCATGTATTTTGGGATTAAGTGAGAATGTGTATGATTATTATTAGTGATTAATAATGTTGTATTTTGTAGTTAAAATTTATTTAAAAAGTGATTAAAAAGGTTAGTTTTATAAAATATAAACAAAAGGAGGTTAAGTGGCAATTACCATAAACTAAACTTAACAAAATTGCAACCCTAACCCCCTCCCACCTTCCATTCGGCCGCAAGCAGCCCCAAACCCCCATTCCATTCAAAAATTAATCCAAGAACAAGCATTCAAGTCGATTTTTGTTTGAATCCAAGTTGTACAAGTTGATCCCAAGTGCTAATCATCATCTAAACACACCTAAAGGCAGGTTTTATCAAGTTTTTCATAGTTTTTGATGATGATGAACCCTAATTCGTAAATTGGGCATGAAAATATGAAATTGATGATGATTTTATGATGATATGATGTTAATTAGGTTGTATGAATGTTAATCTATGTTGATTGTGAAAGAATTCCATGATTTTGATGACCTAGTTCATACCTTACCCAAAATAGTAACTTTTTATCATGAGATTGTGCAATTGATGTTTTTTGATGATGTATTGATGTTAGTTGGATTGTATTGATGTTAGTTTATGATGATCTTGCAAGGAAATCTGTGATTTTGATGTGTAGTTCATATATTACTACTAATAGTAAATTTATTGTATGAAGTTGGTGATTTGGTGATGAATTGATGATGTTATGGTGTTTATGATGTTGTATGGATGTTAGAATGATGATGATTATGCTAGAAATCTAAGAATTTACAATATAGTTCATATCTTTCCAAAAGTAGAAACTTTTGATTATGAAATTGATGGATTATGATGAAGGGTTGGTGTTGAACATGTCTAGGTGATAACGTGAGCTTGAATTGGTATATTGTTAATGAATTCTTGAATGTATTGGGTGTTACATAGATTTTGGGATGCACTTTCCCAAAAGGGAAACTTTAATTATATGAAACATATAGTCGTGTGAATTTGGTCATGGTTTTGATATTAGGAGCATGCTAGAATGTTATGAATGATGTTTAACTTGTTAGAGTACATGATTTGGGTCAATTGGTTACATTATGAATTGCTTGGGTCATTCTAGGCTTTCTTGGGAATTATACAAGTAGGTTGCACAAAGCACAAGATTACGTATGTGGCTTTTGCCATATAGTGTAATCATTATAGTATAAATGTCTGGATCATGTAACTTGGAAATTTAGAATATGATTGTGATCGTGCTAGCTATGTATGTGGGTTTGACTATCTTGTTTGGATTTATGGTGGTTAATGTGATTTATATGCATAGTATGGTAATCTTTGCAAACATGATTGGTAATATAATATAATATTTGTGAGATCAAGTATACAACTTAAAAACATCACCAACGGGTCAAACGGGTCAACTAGGTTAAATCAATTTTGTTCTCTATAACCTTTGGTCAATGTGTTAATTGTGCACTTAGGGTTGTTAGAGATTCTGTGTATACGTACTTATGTACTTGCGTGTTCTAGGTAACCTCTGAAGGTTGACTTTCCTCTCTTTTCAGGTTAAACATTTATATCATTCGTGCGCACATCAGGTGAGTTCAATGACCCACTTTTTATTTATCTATCTTTTTGGGGGAGAAAGCATACTCTATTTTAAACGCTTACTTTTATAACATGTGTTTAGTAAAACATAGTGCGATACCATAGAAATCCCTTATACTTTTGGATCGTTAATTAAGGAATCTAGCGAAAAATCTTGGGTAGTACTACTGGGTCTGACAAGCCTCACCCGTGTGACCGGAAGTCAACGGGTGCAATATTTTCCTAAACTACTAACAGCGTCACGACCTGGTATGTCGTGGTTGGAGGCTAACAGACAAACAGTCAGCTTCGATCATGAAATCACTATTGTTCTTTACTAATGAAATTAGACTAGCTATCTATTTCAATACACTTGTTTATATTTTACTAACGCTATTATTTCTTATGATTACAAACTCTTGAACTCACCAACCGTCGTGTTGACATTTTTTTATGCTTTTCTCAGGTCGTATCTTGCAGCTGCCCATAGAAGCACGCATAAGTCAAGCATGCTTTGGTTCAAACATTGTTTTATTTTTAGATTCAACATATACTTACATACTTTAATTTGGGCGCGTGTTTTTACGCAGTTTACATTTAGTACTTTGGGTTTGAATTATATACAAAACGTTTCCGCAAATGTTTTAAAGTTACAAACTCTTATTTATTTTATACGTTGCATATAGTGTCGTTTTGAGTAACTAATGACTGGGATCCTGGTTTGTCACACGCCTCACGGTAAAACTCTGCACGCGGATTTTGAGGGTGTGACAGATTGCTATCAGAGCCATTGGTTATAGGGAACTAGGTTTCATACACACTAGTCTATAACCGCACACAGTTAGTTAGTTAGTTACTCGTTGCTTATTCCATTACTGTATATTTATTGGCATACACATCACATAAACTATAGTATGGAATCCTCATTGTCTTCATCCCCTGTTCGACATGCATCGGGAAAGGAACCCCAAGGTTCCTATTGTTCCTTTGTCGTCTACGAGTTATGGTTCTAGACCCCTCGTATTTGGATCTGATGTGTACCTCATGGGCGAGTCTATGATTGAGCGGGACATGGCTAATCCTAACAAGTAGGATAGGTATCACACTACACTAATTTAGAATGTTGGAAAAAGGAGTGTGTTCCATCTACAAACCCTAGTGTGACTGGTGACGCCATAATATACACACTACCCTGCACACCATATAGAGTTATCGCTGCTGTGGTGGCCTCACATCATCAACTACAACGATTAGTCGAGGTGAAATTTAAAACGTCGGACGCGCCACAGCAACATGGTATCAGAGTGTACGAGAAGATGGAAGACTCCTGGCTTAATATGCAAGGACGCAAGGATGGTCAGACAAGAGAGATCCAGCCTCTGCGTAGGCAGGTTGCTGAGTTGACGGCTACTCTAAAGAGACGCATGATCAGCTTCATAAGGCTATCGTTCATATACACGAGTTGGAAAACCAGCTCGAGCCTCAGGAGGCCCCAATTGAGGAGCCTCAGGAGGTACCCGAGGAGATACCCGAGGAGGAATCAGAAGAGGATCCGAAGGGATATTGTCCTCATGATGAAGTCTAGAAGTTAGAGTCTGAGTTCTGGCACTTGAAGATAAAGGGATCTAAGATTGAGGCCTACAATACAAGGTCTCATGAGCTGGCAACTTTATGCCCCGAGATGGTGACCACGATACACAAAAGGTTAGAGCTACATTTATATGGTTTGGTGCCAGAAATCCAAAGCATGATTACTTCCTCCAACGCCACAACAATTCAGCAAGCGATTCGGTTGGCTCAAAAATTGACCAACCAGGTAGTGGAACAAGGTAAACTACTAAAACAGGGTATGGTGGCTAGTGTACCAGCGGTAGCGAGTGTACCAGACAATAAACGCAAGTGGGATGGTCCAAACAACAAGCGATCAACTTCAGGCAAGCATCAACAACAATAACATCAGCAATAACCGAGGAAGTTTGACAATAACAGAGCTTTGAATCAGACCACCACTACCAACCAAGGACAAGAAGGATACATGGGGAGGTATCCTAAGTGTAATCGCTGCAATCACCATCACATCGGCAGGTGCGATAACTTCAAATGCCAAAGGTATGGAAAGTTGGGACACGCAGTAAAGGATTGTCATGGCAAGATGATGATGAAGCCCCAGCAATCACAGGAGACCCCTAAGGGTTGTTTCGAGTGTTGAAAAGAAGGACAATACAAGAGAAATTGCCCTCAGCTGAAGAAAAATGGCAACGATATGGGAAACAATAGGAACAACAATAGCAACGCGGGGAATGGCGGAAACAATGGTGGCAATAATGGTGGAGCCAAAAGGAGAGCCTTCGTTATGGGTTCAGGGTTCAGGTAAGGCTCTAAACGACCCTACCCTACTATTATTACTGGCAAATTTCTAGTTAATGGTCATTTTGTGTCTGTGTTATTTGACACTAGAGCCGATAGGAGTTGTATTTCTGCTAAATTCAGTAGTCTTATGAATGATATGCCTTCTACCTTGGACATCACCAATATACCGTAAGTTAGCTTATGGTAAACTAATTCGCATCATGCACGTTCACAAGAGTTGTAAGATAGAACTGGCCAGACACTTTTTAACATAGATCTTATGCCCATTACACTCAGGAGCTTGTGCGTAGAGGTAGTATGCCATGAATTGGCTATCCGGAAGGCAGGTAGAGGTAGTATGCCATGAGAAGATTGTGCGTATTCCTCTCTAGAATGGTGAAATTCTTTCGGTCAAGGGCGAAAGGAGTGGTGTTGTGATAGGAATCATATCAATCATGAAGGCGTAGAAGATGCTACGTAAAGGTCAACTAGCTATACTGGCCTTGGTAACTGACAAGCAGCAAGAGGAAAGGAAAATGAAGGATATTCCAGTGGTTCGTGACTTTCCAGAGGTGTTTCCAGAGGACTTGCCTGGATTACCACCTCATCGCCAAATGGATCAAATTGAGTTGACTCCCGGTGCAACCTCGATTGCTAGAGCACTTTATCGATTGGCACCGAATGAATTACAGGAGTTATCGGCAAAACTTCAGGAGCTGTTAGATAAGGGCTTTATCCGACCTAGCTCATCACCTTGGGGAGCCCCCGTCCTTTTGTTAAGAAGAAGGATGGCACATTTCAGATGTGCATTGACTATAGGGAGTTGAACAAGGTCACAGTTAAGAACCGGTATCCCTTACCTCGTATTGATGATCTGTTCGATCAACTTCAAGTATCTAGTTATTACTCTAAGATTGACTTAAGATCTGGTTGTCATCAATTGCGAGTCCAAGAGGAAGACATCTCAAAGACGGGATTTAGGACTCGCTATGCCTATTATGAATTCTTGGTCATGCTGTTTAGGTTGACTAATGCACCAGCGGTATCCATGGACCTTATGAACCACGTGTGCAAACCCTATGTTGATCAGTTTGTTATCGTGTTTATCGATGACATATTAATCTACTCTAAGACCAAGGAGGAACATGAAGAGCACCTACGATTGATCTTAGTATTGTTGAAGAAAGAGCAACTATATGCCAAATTCTCTAAGTGTGACTTTTGGATATGAGAGGTGTAGTTTCTGGGTCACATTATGAATGAGAAGGGAATTCATGTAGATCCTGCAAAGGTGGAAGAAATTAAGAATTGGACGGGACTCCTAGTGAGATACGTCAATTTCTTGGATTGGCAGGATGCTATCGACGTTTTATTAAGGGATTTTACAAAATTGCTCAACCCCTCACTGCCTTAACACATAAAGGTATCGTGTTTAAATAGGGAGAAAGTCAAGAATCAGCCTTCCGGTTGCTAAAACAGAAACTCTGTAACGCACCGATACTGGCATTACCGAAAGGAACAGATGATTTCGTGGTGTACTATGATGCATCCATCTAGGGACTGGGTTGTGTCTTGATGCAACGGGATAAGGTGATAGCCTACTCCTCGAGACGACTGAAGGTTCACGAGAAGAACTATACCACTCACGACTTGGAACTGGGTGTAGTGGTTTTTGCTTTGAAGATCTGGAGACATTACTTGTACGGTACCAAATGCATTATTTACACCGATCACAAGAGTTTTCAACATATCCTTGAGTAGAAAGAGCTGAATATTAGGCAACGGCGCTAGGTGGAGTTACTGAATGACTATGATTGCGCTATCAAGTATCATCTAGGGAAGGCAAACGTGGTTGCTGATGCCCTAAGCCAAACAGCTAAGCCTAGACGAGTGCGAGCTTTACAGCTTACAATCAGCACTCAACTGCCTGAAAAAATTAAGGACAGAGGCCTTAAAAGCAAAGAATATCGGGTCTGAGTCGTTACGTGGGATGGATAAACAGCTTGAGGTGAAAGTTGATGGGATTCGTTATTTCATGGATAGACTTCAGGTGCCTGTCTATGGAAATCTAAAAGATTTGGTTATGGGTGAGGCACATAAGTCTAAATATTCTATACATCCTGGATCCGACAAGATGTATTATGATTTGAAGGCGCACTACTGGTGGCCTAACATGAAGGCGGATGTAGCTCGTATGTGAGCAAGTGCCTGACCTGCTCAAAGGTAAAAGTGGAATATCAGAAACCATCAAGACTATTACAACAACCTGAGATTCCTATATGGAAGTAGGAATAGATCTCACTAGATTTCATTACCAAACTACCCCGGACTAATACTGGTTGTGACATGATATGGGTTATCGTCGATCGATTAATGAAGTCTGCTCACTTCTTGGCAATCAAAGAAATGGATAAGATGGATAAGCTGACTCGAATCTATCTGAAGGAAGTAGTCTCTCGACATGGAGTGCCAATCTCAATTATTTCTGACCGTGATGCTCGTTTTACAACGCACTTCTGGCAGTCATTGCAGAAATCCTTAGATATATGATTGAACATGAGTACTGCTTATCATCTGCAAACCGATGGTCAAAGTGAGTGTACCATATAGACGTTGGAGGACATGCTACGTGCTTGTATGATTGACTTCGGGAATAACTAGGAAGTTCACCTACCATTGGTGGAATTTTCTTACAACAATAGTTATCACGCCAGCATAAAGGCAGCATCATTTGAAGACTTGTATGGACGAAAATGTAGATCACTAGTTTGTTAGGTAGAAGTCGGTGATAGCCAATTGACTGGCCCTGAATTGGTACACGAGACCACCAAGAAGATAGTACAAATAAGGAATCGTATGGCTGCAGCATGCGACAGACAGAAAAGTTATGCTGATAAATGACGAAAACCTCTAGAGTTTCAGGGTGGTGACAAAGTCTTATTGAAAGTCTCACCATAGAAAGGCGTGATTCGGTTTGGTAAAAGAGGAAAGCTAAATCCGAGATATCTTAGACCATTTGAGATATTCGAAAGTATAGGTCCGGTCGCCTATCGATTAGCCCTACCTGATTCACTGAGTGAAATCCATGGTGTATTTCATGTCTCAAACTTGAAGAAGTGTTTAACGGATGAAACAATGGTAATACCGCTTGAGGAAGTGTAAATAGATGAGCAATTACGCGTCATTAAGGAACCAATCGAGGTGATGGATCGTGAGTTAAAGACACTTAAGCAAAGCAAGATACCCATAGTCAAAGTTCGTTGGAACTCAAGACGTGAACCGGAATTCACGTGGGAACATGAGGACCAGATGAAGCTTAAGTATCCTCGACTATTCGAAAAGACGATGCCAGCAGGCAAAGGTATTGATTAAATTTCGGGATGAAATTTCTTTCAACATGGGGATGATGTGACAACCCCGAAAATCACTCGTGAAACTCACTCCATTACTTTGTGCCAATGCAGTAAACCATTGATTTCGGGACGAAAATTCTTTTAATATGGGGCTAATGTGATATCTGGTGATTTTTCGTTACCAAACTCCGTTAGTTCCGTTAGCTCTTGTATACATGTGTCATAAGCACACACTAGTTGTCGTTGAATGCTGGTGACTTAATAATTATTAACAATGATAAACTAATAATAATTTGACCAATAATGTGACTGTTAAGTTATGCTTATGTGCTTACGCGATTTAAATATTATGTGCGAATTTTACACGATAACGTAACTACGCGTAATATATATATGTATTCCATGTATTTTGTGATTAAGTGAGAATGTATATGATTATTATTAGTGATTAATAATGTTGTATTTTGTGATTAAAAACTATTTAAAAAGTGATTAAAAAGGTTAGTTTTATAAAATATAAACATAAGGGGGTTATGTGGCAATTACCATAAACTAAACTTAACAAAATTGCAACCCTAAACCCCTCCCACCCTCCATTCGGCCACAAGCAGCCCCAAACCCCCATTCCATTTGAAAATTGATCTAAGAACAAGCATCCAAGTCGATTTTGATTCAATCCAAGTTGTACAAGTTGATTCCAAGTGCTAATCATCATCTAAACACACCTAAAGGTAGGTTTTATCAAATTTTTCATAGTTTTAGATGATGATGAACCCTAATTCATAAATTGGGCATGAAAATATGAAATTCATGATGATTTGATGATGATATGATGTTAGTTAGGTTGTATGAATGTTAATCTATGTTGATTATGCAAGAATTCCGTGATTTTGATGACCTAGTTCATACCTTACCCAAAATAGTAACTTTTTATCATGAGATTGTGCAATTGATGTTGTTTGATGATGTATTGATTGTTAGTTGGATTGTATTGATGTTGGTTTATGATGATCTTACAAGAAAATTCATGATTTTGATGTGTAGTTCATATATTACTACTAATAGTAACTTTATCTTATGAAGTTAGTGACATGGTGATGAATTGATGATTTTATAGTATTTATGATGTTGTATGGATGTTAGAATGATGATTATTATGTTAGAAATCTAAGAATTTACAATGTAGTTCATATCTTTCTAAAAGTAGAAACTTTTGATTATGGAATTAATGAATTATGATGAAGTGTTGGTGTTGAACATGTCTAGGTGATAACATGAGCTCGAATTGGTATATTGTTAATGAACTCATGAATGTATTGGGTGTTAGATAGATTTTGGGATGCACTTTTCTAAAAGGGAAACTTTAATTATATGAAACATGTGGTTGTGTGAATTTGGCCATGGTTTTGATATTAGGAGCATGCTAGAATGTTATGAATGATGTTTAACTTGTTAGAGTACATGATTTGGGTCAATTGGTTACATGATGAATTGTTTGGGTCATTCTAGGCTTTCTTGGGAATTATACAAGTAGGATGCACAAAGCACAAGATTATGCATGTGGATTTTGCCATAATGTTTAATCATCATAGTATGAATGTCTGGATCATGTAACTTGGCAATTTAGAATATGATTGTGATCATGCTAGCTATGTATGTGGGTTTGACTATCTTGTTTGGATTTATGGTGGTTAAGGTGATTTATGTGCATAATATGGTAATCTTTGCAAACATGATTGTTAATATGATATAATATTTATGTGAGCAAGTATACAACTTAAACACGTCACCAACGGGTCAAACGGGTCAACTAGATTAAATGAGTCTTGTTCTCTAAAACCTTTGGTCAATGTGTTAATTGTGCACTTAGGGTTGTTAGAGATTCTGTGTATACGTACTTATCTACTTGCGTGTTCTAGGTAACCTCTGAAGGTTGTCTTTCATCTCTTTTCAAGTTAAACATTCATATCATTCATGTGCACATCAGGTGAGTTCAATGCCCCACTTTTTATTTATCTCTCTTTTTAGGGGAGAAAGTATACTCTATTTTAAACACTTACTTTTATAATATGTGTTTAGTAAAACATAGTCGATATATACTATAGAAAGCCCTCACACTTTCATATCGTTAATTAAGGAATCTAGCGGGAAATCTTGGGTAGTACTACTGAGTCTGACAAGCCCCACCCGTGTGACTGGAAGTCAACGGGTGCAATATTGTCCTAAACTACTAACAGCGTCACGACCTGGTATGTCGTGGCGGGAGGCAAACAGACAAATATAGTCAGTTTCGATCGTGAAATCACTATTCTTCTTTACTAATAAAATTAGACTAGCTATCTATTTCAATACACTTGCTTATATTTTACTAACACTATTATTTCTGATGATTACAAACTCTTCAACTTACCAACCGTCATGTTGATACTTTAGTATGTCTTTCTCATGTCGTATCTAGCAGCTGCCCCTAGGAGCACGCACGAGTCAAGCATGCTTTGGTTCAAACATTGTTTTACTTTTGGATTCAACATATACTTGCATACTTTAGTTTGGGCGTGTTTTTTGCGCAATTTATATTTAGTACTTTGGATTTGAATTATTTACAAAACATGTCCGTAAATGTTTTAAAGTTACAAACTCTAATTTATTTTATACGTTACATATTTTGTCGTTTGGAGTAACTAATGTTTGGGATCCTGGTTTGTCATACGCCTCGTGGTAAAACCCCGCACGCGGATTTTGAGGGTGTTACACACACTTAACAAAAAAAGTTAACAGAGTTAGCGTCAAGGGCTAAAACAGTTAAGAAATGAAACGTTAAGTGTTAATATATCAAAAGATTTCTTTTTGGGCTGATAGGGTTAAATAGACCTAACTCTGGGGGCTAAAATAGTAATTTGCTCTTTCTTTTAATTAAACAATATTTTTATTTATTTATCATGATCTTTTCTCTCTTTTTCACTCACAAATTTCAAAATATTAAAAAAATTATAAGGGTTGAACAATGTTTTATGTTTCTTTAAATATACAAATAAATAATAATATTTTCTCTCGTATCCACTGATAACCATTCCATAACCATTCCATATAATATAGAGATTTTGCTTACAATAAATTTTAGGGAATAAGATGTAAATGCTCTCACTATTCATCCCTTATAAATGAAGAGAGAAAACTAAAAATAAAAATAATTAAAAGTGTTTATTTAACTATATAAAAATAAACATAAGGAATGAAATGTGAGAAGTTTTCAAAAGACGAATAAAATTTAAGGATAAAAATAAAATTTAGTTAAACATATGGATAAAGATAAAAACTCTAAGACCCATTGATAGAGTTTAGCGATAACTAATACTTTAATATATGATTACAAATTCATTTAAATTGGATTTTATATTAACTTTTACAAACTTTTTTGAAAGGGTGACTTATGTTCATTATTTTAACCTTTCTTTCATATTATATATCTTATTACAATTGCTTATATCAATTATTAAGGGCTGCAAAATAAATGAACAGTAAAAAAACCTTGTTTTTGTTCTTGTTCATTAATGAAGTGAAATGTATTTGTTTATGAATTATTTATAACACTTATATAACGAGATTTTTTATTCGTGTTTATTTATCATGAAAATAAACTTTTTCATAAAATATACACAAATACTCACCAACGTAACGAATGCAGATGTGCAAAAACAAAAATTAATTGACATAAACAAACACAAACAAACGTCCATATATATAAACAAATATAAATGATCATATATTTGTTTTAAAATAAATATGCATTTATCATCACAAAAGGACATTATAATCATTCACAAATATATAAATACTTGACATATTATTTGAACACATTTGACGTAATTATCATAAACATAATTAATACAAAATAAGAAGTTTGTCAACTTTCAACATAAATTGAAACTAAAATGGTTAATTGGGGATGCCAGGGGAGGCATATAACATAAGTAGAGTTTCATATTTCTAAAAACTAAAATCAAAATAAATCTTTAAATGTTCAGATCAAAACAAATACAAACGAACATAAATGAATGAAAACAACATTTGTTCAACTTAAGCGAAGATAATTTCTTATTCATACTCATTTATTTATTAAATAAACAAACATAAACAAAACTTCCGTCGAATGAATTAACGTTCGGTATGTTTGCAGAATTGTAAATATATCATATTACTTTTTACACTTTGAAAGGCCGAAATTTGAGAATCACCACATCGGATTTTTTTTTATTTCTATATATTTGGGTTGTACTATGGTAATGGGCTTTAGAATGAAACCAGAAACTGGATTTCTTTCTTCAAGTATACTAAAAAAAAGCCTTTTAGGGTTTTTCTTCTTCCTATATAAACACACACTCATGAGTCACGATTCATTTTCAACCTTCGATCCTCCATCACCCTCTCCAGATCTCAATTGCCTTCGCAACTTGTTTCTATTTTCAACTTGTAATTTGTGGTTATGAATCTATTAAAATTCTGTCGTTCAATGGTTGAAGGCCTCCATAATCCCAGATAAGCTATATAACAGGTTCTTATTCTGATTCATGGGAGGCCCAAATCAAACTCAATGGCAGTTTCGCTGAGAAACCCATCACTCATTTCGATCGATGGTGTTTCATAGTAACTTATCCATACATTTCAATTACCCAAAAAAATTCAACTTTATTTATAAATTAGCAGTTTAAAGATATTGCCTTTTACTTTTAGGTTAGTTTTTCTGTGTCAGTTGATTTATATTGTTTTGGTTTTTCCTTGTTTAGGTTTTTGATCGTTTAAGTAGAACTTCAAGTTTCATGTTGGTTTTTAGATTTGTTTGATTTACTTTTTTCTCTCCGAGTAATCGAAACAAATTCAATATTTACATACACGAAAATGAACAATTCATACATCATTTTTAACACTAAATGTTGGCTCTATTTCAGATAGATGGAACATTACAAAATATAATTGTCTGTCTGAAGTGGTGTAATGTGGCATGTGTGATAACACCATCGTAGTTAATATTTGAACTTGTTATGTAATGTGGAGTGACGTAACATGATAATATTTGATTGGTTCGGTGTGTGTTGTGAGAACCACTTCCACCCTTAGGCTTTTATCACCAATTTATTTGAAGAATTTTATGATAACTGATAAAAACTACAACCGAAATTAAAGCACTACTATAAAATCTTGTTTGTTCTCAACGGTGGTGTTTGTGGTGGACATAGCTTATGATCATTTGTTTAGGTTTTTTTGAATGACAAATGGTGGACTTTGTTTAAAAGAAATGATGAAATTTTAATTGCATCTATTTGTTTTTTTTCTAATCAAGACTACACCCTTAAACCATAAGTTATGAATATTTTAAATTAAAGTAAGACTAGAATTCAAGATCTTTTTAAAGTAAATTACAAATTGTATCTTTTATTAATACATGAAATTACATGTCTTTGTTTTAATAATTACATTCAATATCCTTTTTTTAAAATACGTGCATACCTATTGTCTTTTATACTAGCTTTTAATTAAATGTACAGTAACTTAGACACTCAGTTATGTATCTCTCACATGAGCTGTATTTTTGTTATTTTCTTTCCACATCTAATATATTAAATAAATAAAAAAATTAATTATATTATATAAAAAATAAAATTAAAAAATATCAGACCGTTGGGTGAGTCAGTGAACCCGCGTTCCTCTTACGTTCAATATCATCAAATCCATCATCCTCTTTTATTTGATGCCCCAATACCGGTTATCTTCACCACCTACATCTCACACACCATTGAAATCTCAACTCGAATAAACAACGATGGTAAGATTAAAATCTTTAATTCACTTTTTGTATTTCATTGCTTTTTGAATTTTTAGCTTATGTTTTTATGTGATTAATGAGGAACTCATAGTTAATTTTTTTGCTTTTGCAATTATATAAGCAATTTATAGAATCATAGGTAATCTCTAACTTTGTGTTCATTATTGATTTTTCATTATTCGTTAGTGTGAATAATTTATAATTATTTACGTGTATTTTTTGGTGTTTATTGTTGATTTTCTGATCTTTTAAATGTTATGTAACTTAGACTTCTTACTTTAATAAATATAATTAAAAATTATTGTCATTAAAAGTTTTGACGATTAGTCGAATGAACACACACCAAGAGTGATTGGTTTTATCGACTTACCTAACAGTCCGATATCTTTTAATTTTTTTCATTTAAAAATTTTATTTTTTATAATTTTTTAATATATTAGACGTGAAAAAAAGATAAAAGTATTCTCATGTGAAGGGGCACATAACTGAGTTAACTGTACATTTAAATGGTAGTTAATGTAAAGTATAATATGTGTACAAATATTTTAATAAAAGGAAATCGTATGTAATTATTAAAACTAAAGAATATATCTTATAATTTCATATATTAATAAAGGACATAATTTGTATTTTACTCATCTTTTTATTTGTAATTGTTTTTGGAGTTAATTACATGATTGTTCTCTGTGCTTTGTTCATATTGTAATATTGGTCTTAACTTTTGAGAAATTACAGGTTTGGTCCTTACTATTTTCAGTTAAATGAATGTGAAATGATGAAAATACCCCTTATATTTAAATAATTAAAACCTTGAGTTAATTACACGATTGGTCTCTGTGCTTTGTTCATATTGCAATATTGGTACTAACTTTTAAGAAATTACAGGTTTGTTCATTACTGTTTGCCGACTCGTAACACGACTGGTCCCTAACAGTAACTTTTGTTAAGTTTCTCAGTTAAGTGGATGTGAAAAGACAAATATACCCTTTAATATAATCATAATAATATAATATATTAAAA
>BJCO01001822.1:0-12145 GCA_018326465.1 Flaveria floridana
ATATGGCAGGTTCGTGCATTTTCTTGATTTCTTCTCATTATACTGGATGTTTGATATGGGAAAATGAGCAGGTTGGGTTGACCCGACTCACTTTAGACTGGAAAAAAATTATTTTGTCCATTCGACTTCATAGAGATAACAAAAAAAAACCAAATAAAAGAACCCCGCGGCAACGCGCGGGTTCATTTCCTAGTTTTAATAAATAACAAACTTTTTACCATAATTAATGAATGAGTTTTAAAAAAATCATAAATATACTTTTTATAATTAATAACTGATATCTACCCATAATTAATGACTAATATCATATTTTAGTGTGAAAGTGTTTTGTTTTAAAAAAATGTTTGTTAATGTTGTGAAATGTAGTGGTGAGAAATACAAGTTTGTTAATATAGACTAAGAGTATGTCCCTCTAAAAAGTTAAAAGAACTAAAAAATAAATAAATATATTAGATGATGAATGATGTATAAGGTAAGGAGTTTATAGTATTTATAGATATATTTTCATGATATATCATTGATTTAATTTAAAAATAAATCATATTTAAAAAATTATTTCTCAAAATCGTTTTGTTTTTTTTTTCTTTAAAGGATCATAAGTGTGTTATAGTATTTTTACATTATTTAGTAATATATTTCTGATTTAATTTAAAAAATTTAAGGAGAAAAAGTTCTAAAAATATTTTTTTATTATTTTTTAAAATTGGGTGATACAACAGCGCAGGTGTATCATCGGTGGATCTCCAGGTTAAAAATAGCTTTAACGATACAGGAAGGCAGGTGTCTCTCTGCTGTATCGCTGGGGAAAAAATATTGTTTTAATAAAATATCACGTGGGCAATACCATATAAATTGGTATTGTCACGTGACCATACGATGGCTAGATTTTTAATCCTCTTGGTCAATGACTATTTTGGTAAAGGTGTATGATCAATTAGCCATTTAGATAATTTTTCATAATTTTTTGGTCAAACGTGTATTTTTGATGATACGCAGAGTTTGGTTAAATCTAATATGTTAGTAACAATTTTAATCAATAACTAACTAAAAATTACCCCGCCGCAACGCGCGGGCATACATACTAGTTTGGATAATAAATATCATCAAAAGACCATGTTCTGACGTGTAGACTGAGTACTAGAGGTGGGCATAATTTATAACCGGGATCGGACCGACCCGGACCCGATGGGAGTTATACTCGGGCTGGACCCGTTTAAACTCGTAAAGTTGGAACCGGTTTTAGATTTTGAGTTTTTTAGCGTACCCGAACCAAACCTGGTCCGTTTGAATCCGAGTTGAACCCAGTATTGAACACACACAATAAAAGAAAAGAAGAAAAAAAACTAAACCCGTTATTGGACCCGGTTCCGAACCCGACCCGACTATACCCGGGTATAGCGGGTAGGGTTTTCAAGTAAGTGAACCCAACCCGTGTTCATACCCAATTTCGCCTCAACCCAGGTACAAAAATACCTGGTTAGGTCGAACCCGGATTGTACTCGGTTTCGGGTACGACCCAATACCCGTTTTGCTCACCTCTAGTCTGACATGTAGCTAGAGAAATGAGTGAATAAAAAATGAAATTAACTAGAAATTAGGTGCAATGCGGTGTGAATTTTGATACGCACGTTGTGTCGGTGAGATTAACGTGACTTATAGTTTGGTGGTAAGTAATGTGTTCTATAACCAGGTGGTTATGGATTTAAATCCTATAGTATGAAGCTTTGATGATTATCTTTCTGGTAACAGAAATTGTTGATTTGTTGTTTTATAAAAAAATTCTCCATCAAAAAGAGAGTAGATAAAAGAAGAGTATGAAAAAAGATAATGAGCGTATGTTATCGAGGAAAATCAAATTAGTAAAAGAATTAATGTGTTTAAAACGTATATTTTATATAGTACAAAAAACAAAGTTAAAGCTTTAGATAGTTTGAGGTTTTATTTGAAAAATAAGTGATAGGGTCAAATTAAAGGTTTACAAAGTTGAGGGTGTATTTTTGAAAATTAGTTGTGGTCGGTGGCAAATGCCTTTCTTTTGTCGGTGCAGCCCTAGGAACCAGAGCATTGACTGCACTACGCACACTAATTCACAAACCTCGTGTGGGGCTAATCGTATTCATTTCCCATCTAAGAGAACTCAGATGACAAAGAAAGGTTCGTGTAACACAACTGGGAGCGAACGATACACGACTTAGTTTTGAAAGATATGGCACTAAAAGTTACAGACCTGGTCGTCTTTCATATCGAGCCCTTGAAGCAGGGCATCGAGCTAGAATTAGGCAATTCCATTGTACTATGAGCGGACAATTCCGAATAAATGGTAAAATATGGGTAAGAGTTCTCGCTCAAACCTCCTTATTACTAGAAAACCTACAGAATTCAAAACATATATTACTAAATTATTCTTAGTATAATATAAAAATCATAAGAAGTGAGAAATAGTCGAGCAACATCCCTTTCTTCAACAAGAATCTTAAAATATTATGATCCAAAAGAATATATTTAAAGAATTCAATACAAGAACCAAACTTAAAACCAAAACTTTTAAAAATCATTATTGATCACAACAACGAAATTAGACACCAGAATCAATAAATCATAATCAAAACTAAGAAACCAAAATTGATCAATAGACCCGATAACCTTGATTTCTGCTCGATGAAACAAATGTAGAAAATATAATTGATGAATCAAAAATCACAAACCTTGAAACCAGAATATTTAAATTAATGAGTTCTGCAACCTTGAAATCGATGAATCATATTCGGTAATCTTCTTCTCCGCGGTTCTTCCGGACTATGACTTGGGAGTGTTTTTAATGTTTTGAGAGGGTTGATGAGAACACGTTCAATGTGTTTAGGTTCCTGACCCGTTCCTCTTTTTCTATTTTTATAGTAGCACATACCGACCCGTTAAGGGTACTAGACAACTCAAAACAACCCATAACCTTATATTTATGGTCCAAATCAGCCAAAACTTAAGCACATGGGTCAATATTGCCAAGTATGGTTATAATTTATAAGACAGTTGAAAATCCAGTTTGCTACACAATACAAGTTAGGAAGTTATTCTTGAAGAAATGATAACACACCATGAAAATGATGATTTGGGTCTGCGTGAACAATTGTATCTAAGGAAGAAAAGGCCTGATACGCCATGTGAAATTCAAATCCACATGTCTACGTTAAAACTTATAACAAGTCAAAAAACCAACCGATCGAGGACAGAAGTTAAACCAAGACTAGACTATGGTTCACATGGTTCAGGTTTGATCTCCATGGCACCAAGTGACTGATCAATGATTTCAGGTGGTCAAAACTGTTTGCTCTTCTCTTTTTTTGCCTTTCCTTGTAATTTTATCATCTTCTTGTTGCTCAGCTTTCTTTTGAGCCCGAATCATGGCCCGTCTTGCACGTGGACGCATTTCACGAACTTGTCTAGGTGGCATCACATATGGCTCAAGTAACTTGTCACCAAATGGGTGCTCACTACCTGAGAATATTCTCAGTTTTCGATCTCTGTCCTGTAATGAAAAACATGAAGCAACATGAAAAATGAAATAAAATAAATTATCACCAGAAAATGTTGAAAATCAATATAAACTCATGTCACGCAGTTTATTTCTTGGGAGCATACGTAAAACAGCTTTCCTGATGACTTCTGTAGGATCCTTGGCCATCTGGTCCTTCAAACTCCTTTCCTTAAGGTGTCCTACATACCTGTAAACTTATAATATTAATAGGGCCACAGGGATGTGAATTCCTACATATCACAACCTTGAAAGTTGAAACGAACTTCGCAGGTTTGGGTTTAGTCTAAACATGTTCAAGTGACCAGTGACCATGTTTAGGTAAACAAAGTAGGGTTAGGGCCGAGTCAACCTGGCAAGTTCAGGTTCATGGGATGACCCGTTTATATAATATATTTATTTAAACTGGTCAGATATTTATGCAAACATTTAAAAGTTGAAAAAAGAAATGGACATCAAATTTTATAATTTAAACATAATTGGTCCATACACGTTTGTTTGGTTGTAAATTAATAATTTTGTAACATCTAGTAATATAATAAAAATAACTATTTTCTTGGCTTAAACAGGTCATATGTCTGACACTGTTAGTCTGTTAGTCGTATTTGGGTAACATTTTTAGGTCCATGTCAGGTTTGATCCACCAAACTGTGAACACAACCAGTATAGCACAAAGAATTGAAGCCATGAGTTAAATATTAAAGAAGAGAGCAGAAAAATGATACTTGCCCGGTGTGCCATCGATAAAACTTATTAGTGAGTTTTCTGCCAGTGACACGTATATCTTTAGCATTAATCACAACACACATATCGCCATCATCACGATTAGGTGTGTATGTAGGCTTATCTTTTCCTTGAACCACTGTTGATATCTGTGATGCTAACCTACCCAAGACCTGCATGAAAACTTTAGTAATCTTTTACTTATGCATATCTCACTTGAAGATTACAATTACCAAAACGTCAAATTATGTTGTTTTTTGCACCTATATGGGAAAGGAGAGACTGCATACCTGGTCTTTGGCATCAAAAACCCTCCATCTTAGTCCTTCCAAATTGATACGTCTTATACCAGCAACAGCTTTCTGCAACAAGTCATATTTGGGTCAAATACTAATGTTCAAGTTGTAGCAACCAAAGAGAAGATCTACTTGATACAACTTCTGGCAATTGATATCAAAGACAAATGATGGTCCATATAAAATGGAAGAAAGGATGATAATATTTGGGACAAGTAGTGGTTACTATTTTCCACTGTGCTGATCAGCCAGCTGTCCATGCAATGCTGATTTGACTAAAATATATTTAAGCAGATGAATAGTATGTTCTCTAGACGTCAAACTTCAGTCTCCATGGAAGTAAGAAAAACGTAAAGGAACTAAGGAAGAATCTGCCTGTAAACAATCTCATAAGGTGTATACTTAGTAGCAGTGTGATCCTTGGTGTTAGACCAATCAGCACGTTTAGCATGACACATACATCTAAGCCTTCAAGACGTCTGTTTAGCACTTCTTTTTTCTTGGGTGATAAGCACAGAACATTCTTTGACCCAAGCCATTAAGAAAAATTTCCTTTCAAAAAAAACTAACAAACATCTTTCCTATTTCTATAATTAGGCCTTATTACCTAGTTCCAACTATTTCTGAGTTAACTTTTCAATAGCATCATTTTGCAGCAAGGGATTCTGATACAAACCCGGTGTTGGTTTACTCGCAAAAGAATCATAAACTGGTCAACCCAGGTGACCTTGATGGTGCGCTAGGGCCGCTCTCTGGGTTTGACCCATTCTCACCACATTCCTTCTGATTCGCAACTATGTTCAAATTAGTGGAAATTTTTATTAACTGCTGTATTAGACTAGTAATAGGGATCCTTAGCCTATGTTATTGACTTATTTCATTATCTTATATTTTATCTGATCTTGTTATTGTATTTGGAGACTTGCCAATCTCGAATAGGGCAGACTACTTGTTTGTTTCAACTTTTAATCGTACCTTCTCAATCAATTTTCTGTTCTTATCAGATACCTAGAAGGTCTGATGTTAAACCTTATTTAAGAATAGTCTTGACGATAAAACTAGGCGTTAAGGGTTGTAATTCCATAGGATCTTTAAAGATTGCAGCTTAAATGGTTAATCACTGCCTAACATCAGGGTGAAGTGGTGAACAAAGACATAACCTAAAACTACTAAGAGCTAAGTTTTAAAGGTGTTATCATCTACATGAGTTGTATATACTTGCTTAATCTGAAGCCATAACTTTTGTTCTTTGTGGTCTCAAACATCACATGAGTTAATTGGAGAGGTAAACCAGATATCAAATCACTTAGAGCTCACCTTAGCCTTAGCAGCGATCTTAAGATCTTGTTGCTGCTTATTACATTTTAATCAAGCACTGAAATCTTCAAGGATTGTTTTAAACATACTACATGTGTGCTTGACCCACTAAATCTCACACACACGATAACAAAAAAACAACTAATTTCAACACTAACAATAAATTCCTACATGCCTTTACTAACCTACATAGCATGTGCAAACACTTAATACACTTCTCAAACATACATCATAATTTATATTTTATACATTAATGAACTTTTTGGGAAAAAAGCTCCTGCATAACTAACATCAAGATTTTCATTCCCAAAGGATATAGACGTATAGTAAACCACTAAACCCCTGAACAATTTAGAGGCAACCTTTATGATGCATCAACCAACAGTAACAGCATTGAAACACAACATCAAGTTGTGTTTTACCCAATCCCATAGCGTAGTAGCACATTGGCGGGCCCATGAGTTTCCCGGTAATGGATTCTCGTAGTTGACAAAACAAAAATGAAAAATTCAAAGAGAGGAGACCATTATTATGTGTAGTTTCTACTACTTGAGCCTCATTAGCTCTAAACAAACCACATGACCTTAGTTCATTATCCTCGCAAGAGGATGTTGCCCTGATGCAAATTGGCGGAGGAAGCATGAGAAAACCATGGACAATAAAAGCATATTGTACACCAATAGGCAATGGAAGCCTTACTGTTAAATAGAAGCATGTTTAACAGTACACCACTTGGGGATAGAAGCCTATCGTCATGCACTAGTTGCATAATGTACCACTTGTCGGCAAGAATATTGATGTGTAGTATTATGTGATAAAATGACTTATATGAGTTGGGATAAGATATTGTTTTAGAACATTTAATCTTCATCTTTATGCTTTCTAAATCATAAAATAAACTTGTATTAGCATAAGAGATCAACTAAGGGAACAACTCATGGTAGTTTAAAACAAAATGCCTATGGACATTGCCCCTTTAGCCTTGTGGCATTACTAGTTCAGTGGCTTTTCTTGATAATTCATTAAGGACTAGCACATTGAGTTGTGTTAATTTGATAAAGGATATCATCATATATGTGATGCCCTCAGTTATCATCATTATCTCTTACTATGAATTCAAGTCCTGATAAAAATGTATTTGCCAATTGGCATCTTCTGCTTGCATATTCATACATGTAAAAATCCGATCTTAATTTCATCCAGAAACCAGAACATAACAATAATCACCTATTAAACCATCATTTACACTCCATTGAGGTTAACTAGTATCCTTTTAAACGATCTGCGTCCTTGTTCCCCAATTTGAGGCTAAAGTTCTCAAACATAATCTCTATCGAAACTTCAAAACCCGTATCGACTACAGCTTACAGAACATGAATTCTAAACCTTTAGTAATTCCTCCACAACTACAGTCAAGTAATTCTATCAGTTCTTCCCTTCTATACATCCCTTCTTAGAATCTAAGACTTACATGATCATTTAACAACAAGCCACCGATCTTCATATAATAACAAACAAATTCAGAATCAACATTGAAGTAACAGAAGTATACCTTGAGATTACCGCTGAACGACTGAGCTGCTCCGGACATTTTCCGACACCGGATCCGATCATTCACCGGTGAACAGCAGATCAATAGATATCGTAGAAAGCTTCGATTGATTGTGGGATGTGAGCTCTCTAAAACCCTCGAAAGCCCTAATCGCCGGTGAGTGTGTGTTGTTATATATATTCTCTACAGTAAATGGGCCTCGGAAATTTGAGTAATAGTCCAGCCCAATTAATAATCACTTCACACTTTCACACAGTGTTCAATTTTGAAATCGGGTCGGGTATTCAGGTTTTGGGGCGGGTCCAACCAAATTTTAAGAGGACAAAATGGTCAAAAAAAACCTGGTGAAGCAGGGTCGGGTCGGGGAAACCAGGTTGGATGTGCACCTCTACTTCATAGTAAGAGGTGAAAAAAACCTCTTCCTGGACCGGACTAGTGTTGAAAATAGTTTGACAATTTGAGTATTTAACCTACAATCAATTAATAATTTTTCTGTAAAGTATCATGGATGAATAGGTTAAATCTAAACTAAATTGTTGAAAAAAGTAGTTTAAATTGTAATCAAGTTGAAGCAGGTGTGTTTTAAGACTAACTATGATGATAAATCATGAATAACATTTTAGATCACAAGTGAACCACACCCATCCGATCATCTTTATCATTACCTGAGTACGAAACTTTTAACATAAATCATGAAGTTAAAGATTGAAATGCTATATGTTCTTGTCACATACATTTCAAACTTTTCAACTTGCTTTTATTTTAACAATTAAATTAGTTTAACGTATTGTGAATACCCCTTGCTTTTGTTAACAATTAAAATTGGTTTTAAACATATTACGAGTACCCCTGTAACATAAGTTCAAAAAATGGTAGTTTATTATAAAAGAAATTTAATAACCGTTTTACACAAATGCAAGTCCATGAAGAATTAGTCTTGTGGAGTATTTTAAATAGAAACAATAAAATTAGATTTTCTTTAATCTAAAATATGACTTATTTGCTCAAAATAATCAAAACTAATAGTTTCACCTTCTCAACTTTCACTTTGTTATCAATAATAATTCTGTTAATAAAATCTTAACATATTATACTTGATTTTCACTCTATTTTATTTATAACGAAAAGTGTGAATAAAATAGAGAAAAATACAATTGAAATCAAGCAAAAATCAAGTGTTGGCATGAACTATTATTGAACAACGTGTGAGTGTTAGAATTACTAATATCAAACTTGCAAATTTTAGAAACAATTTATTTATTAATCTAAACTAGTTTGTACACCCGCAGACGTTGTGCGCGTAAGATTACTGTTGGCCTCAGAGTGGATGTTTAGGTGCGGTTGCAGACTGTCAACGGTAGCCTCGTCAAAGCAACCGCAGATCTGAGTGGCGACCACCGCGGCCTGACGTGTCTCCCCACGCCTCACTGCCCCGACACGGTGTTGCCACTTGTAGAAGAATCGATGGCAAAACAACCACCGAAACCGACCGACGATTCCTTCCATGAATGCGACGGTGTAGGCAGCAACGGCAACGGCAAACGGGGAAGAGGACGGCGAAAGTCGGGAGAGAGTTTCTCTCACCTACACAAAAAAAAAACTGTGCAAATAGGATGGGCACTTCCTGTCTTTCTTGCTTAAACACGTGTTGGTAGGTTGGGGGCAAATGTAAAAGATATTAAACATGTGTGGTCAAACTCAAAACCATTACATGCCTAACTATTTCTCAAACTTTTCTCAAATATATGTAGTAATGATAAACTTTTGTATACCCATATATTTGTAAAGAGTTTGTATAGAAGAAACTGGCTCCAAAAAGTGACGTACGATTGCAAACGATCACATAATTTCAGGGATAAAGAAACCTACACCAAAACGGAAATTGGGGAAAAACGATCGGATTCCGACCATCAATTCATGCTTCCTCCGTCAACGGCCACCGTTATCACAACTCCGACCACCGTGGAATCGCCGTCGTGTTTCCTACATTCAAACTGAAGCACAATTCATCCTTGAAATAGTCCACCATACTACAAATTTCAATTCAATTAAATCTTTAAAGAAACTACATTTATAAATAAAAAAGGTGGGATGAAATTTGCAGCTACTTGATCATAGGGTTTGATCGTATTGATGAGTGATGACCCAGAATCTGAACCCTAATTCTTGATTGTTTGCGAATGAAATTATTTGAATTTTGAAGAAGAAATCGATTGGCGATGGTCAAGGCTTTCTGGGATGATGTTGTTTTGGTTTGGGTTTTGTTGTTGGTTGAAATGATTCGAATTGATGATTCAAGAAAAAATGCGCGCCAAAGGGGTGGTTTTAATCGCGTTGATTGTTGTTGTTCTAGTTTACCCTTTGGCAGAGGCTGTAGATTCAGACAGAGATCACCAACATCGGCCTCTTGACAATCGAATCGACTGCGAGGAAACGATTGATGAGGATACGGTAATGCTCTACTGTTGCTGATACTTTGAGCTTGATTTGTGTTCAAGATGATAATGTGTATTGAATTATGTATTTATATGGGACTTATCTATCAATCTGTATAATCAAACAAGCTAAAAGTTGGTACAGATAAAGATCTAGTAAGTGCCCACCAGGTGTTTGTGAAAATGTGAGTTTGTTGAAAACTATCAAAGGAATTAAGATTATTAAACTAGCAGCAAATTCTTATGATTCTGTAATCATTATTGTGTGATAAATATCAATGTAGAGTTAAATCTTGTGCTAAAGTTTGTTGGTTGTTGATGAAGTTGGTTGGCTGCAGGCGAAACTGTTATGGGTGAACTGTGGAGCAGAGTTGGGTTATTCCATGGAAGATTTTCAAGATCCTAATGTCAAGAAAACCATACTGGATTGCTTAAGGGATAAACGAATTGTATTAACGAAATCCCGAAAGGATAAGCTTAATAGAAAGTGGTATATAGAGTATTTGGTGTCTTTTTTACATAAACCTAATGATGCTCCCGGAAGACGCAGGTTGGCTGAAAGTGTTGGCCAAGGAACAGTTATTGTTGTTGTAATCGTTACTGCGGTTGTGACACTTTGTGTTGCTGGTCTGCTTTTTTACTGTTATGTTAGGAATTTTGGTCTTGCTGGCAATCAAAATGATGAGAAACCTCTTCTCCGCTTAAGTATGGGCAAGAATCAAACTAGTGGTACATGATAACATAAACCAGATGCTAGTTTCTTTCATACGTGTTTGGATTTTGTTTTTTTGATATGGAGTTGGGTTAAAACTTTCAGGTGATTCAAAGAAGTCAGTAAACTCCAAGGGTAAAAATGGTAATACATCAAACGGACAGATGGATGCGAGTGTTGCTGTTAATTCTGATCTGCACATGAAGATGCCTCTGGATCCTTCTATGCCTCCTCCGGCTGGAAGGGTGAAATCTTCCTTACGGCATACTCTGAAGCCTAGAGCTGTAAGGGCAGAATCGTCATTACGCCCTACCGGAAAGATAGAATCTTCTATACGGGCTTCTGGTGGAAGGACAGATTCTCCTGTTGGAGGAGCAGAATCCTCACCACAAAAAACACCAGTGAATGGAAGGTCTCCTGTTTCTTCTCCTGCTGCAGGTGCTGCTCCTGTGTCCCCTGCCACTGGTTCAACTTTCTCTCCTGTCGGTGCTCCTTCCACCCCCACTCGACTTGGACCTCCTTCTGACCCTCCACCATCTAAAGGAGCAACCCCACCCCCACCACCACCAGCGCCGCCACCACCACCACCTACCGGTGGACCTCCTTCACCCCCACCTGCTGGAGGAACAGGAGCACCACCACCGCCACCACCCAAGCCTGGAGAAAGTACAAGAGGGCCCCCACCACCACCTCGACGATTGGGTGCAAGCATCAGACCACCACGTCGGGCAGAGGCTGCTGATGCTTCTAAAGCTAAGCTAAAACCATTCTTCTGGGATAAAGTTATGGCTAAGCCTGATCAACAAATGGTTTGGGATAAGATTAAATCAGGATCATTTCAGTAAGCTGTTTGCTTCTCACTTCCTCAACAGTCAACATTTAGTTATCTTTATGTAAACTTTCTGAATTATAAACAAGTCTGTTAATCAACAGGTTTAATGAAGAAATGATTGAAAGTTTATTCGGCTATCATGCACCCGGAAAAGAGAAAGATCAAGACACCAAAAACGCTCCAGCAAAAGAACCTCAGACGCATTATGTTAAAATTATTGATCCCAAGAAAGCACAGAATTTGTCTATTCTTCTAAAAGCACTAAATGTTACAACAGAAGAAGTTTCTGCTGCACTTATCGAAGGTAATTTCTTCTCTTTTTCCAGTATTGTTCGATAAGCACTTCAAGTTTATTGCTGGGTTATATCAGGAAACGAGCTTCCTATAGAAATTGTTCAAACTTTGCTGAAAATGGCACCGACGAGTGAAGAAGAACTGAAACTAAGGCTATATGGTGGGGATCTTAGCAGGCTTGGCCCAGCAGAAAGATTTCTAAAAGCATTAGTTGAAATACCATATGCTTTTAAAAGGCTCGAATCGTTATTGTTCATGTGCACACTTCAAGATGAGGAAGCAAACATTAAAGAATCATTTGAAACTTTGGAGGTTAGACTTTACAGTTATTATAGTTGTTACTTGTTAGATTCAATCTGGTCGAGTAGCCAATCCAATGGGTTGAATGCCACTCGTCTAATTATAACAAATACAACTACTACAAGAATATAACCTCCTCAGTTCTTTTTGTATAT
>BJCO01001823.1:0-16250 GCA_018326465.1 Flaveria floridana
CGTGACAGTTAGGTCTCACACCCGACTGAACGGTCACGGGGAGCCCTAACCGTGACCGTTTGAATCGGTATACCCTAAAAAATGAGCGGTGTGTGTAGAATTTACCAATTTAAAACTTAAATTATGACAAGTTTTAATATGAAAACTATTTAAAATGTTAATTATGATAAATGTCGATTGTTTTTTATTATGATTAATACATTCATTTTTTAAATTAAAAATCATATTTCCAAAATTAAATACAATCATAATTTAAAAAAATTTAGCGCGGAAAAAATAAAGTGGGAGGCTTTCGTTAATTGTCACGTGTCCCTACTTAACCTTTTTGATTGTCACGTGTCTATATAAAACCTTAAACACGTGGCAATAAGAAAGGTTAAATAGAGACACGTGGCAATCAACGAAAGCCTCCCAATTTATTTTTCCCACCTAAATTTTTTAAATTATGATTGTATTTAATTTTGAAAGTTATGATTTTTAATTTAAAAAATGAATTTATTAATCATTATAAAAACAATCAACATTTACCATAATTAACATTTTAAATAGTTTTCATATTAAAACTTGTCATAATTTAAGTTTTAAATTGTTTACATCTTAAACTTTAATGCCAAATAAAGTATATTGAATTACTGATTATACATAAACTTATTAATGTTTAAATTGTCTTCAATTTTTATATATATTAAAGAAGTAAGTGTTTCGAAAATAACACCTCAGTGCAATAATACAATAAATTGTCATTAATTTAAATTGAAATTAAAAATTAATATTAATATTTAACTTAAAAGATAATTTATAATCAAAATTATATGACAAATTCAATAAATATGATCTATGAATAAAATATATTAAAAAGTTGATACTATAGTAATATTCGGATTTAGACATTATTTAAAAAGATTTATATAAATATGATTAAAATCATCTTTGTATTTTTGAGTGAATAAGTTAAAAAGGTGAATTCGGGACCTAAAAATAAAATTATTGTTTTTTGTTTACTCATATAGTTTTATGAAATTACTTCACAAAAAATAAAACTAAAAACTTTAAATTTTTTGGATGATCTTGACATGAAGAAATATGACCGCACAATTATAATAAAAATAGTTAAATTTTGAAAAAAAGTTAACATTCACAAGCACGGTGAAACATGTTTATGGTTGTGCATGTACATTTTAATTTGCTTTAACTATTTATTATATTTATTCTTAACAATTTTAATACTTCACTTTGTAATTAAAATATCTTTGTTGTAATTCGAAGTTATCAAAATACAACCAACGTATAAAACATAATATTTTATAACGTTTAAAAATAATCTACATGAAAATAAATATTTTTTATTCATAAGTCATTGCTTAATAAAAAATATTTAAAATTTAATCATTTTGATAATGAACATACACTATGCTTGAATTATAAAATAATGATTACAAAACGTATTAACTTTCTAGACTTCAAATATGATTTTGATTTCACTATCTTTCAATCTATTTTAGATCATTCAATTTCTCAAAAATCTAGAATTGGTTTGTTTTCTAATCTCAAATTAATTATAATAATTAAAATTCTTACACCAACATTATGTAATTTACAGAGTCGGTACATATTTATATCTTACTATGTAAACATAAAAAAGTCAATCTAAATTTAAATATGAAATCTTGCAATATATTATTTTCATCAGCCGTGTAGTACACGGGTCCTAATCTAGTGTCTTAATAGTTCAAACATTTGTATCAGAATGGTTAAGCATTATACTAATATTGAATAGTTAAAAATTCTAATTTTAAATGGTTAAGACCTCTTATCTGAATTGGTAAGACATTTGTCTTTAAATAGTTAAGCGATATACTAGCTTTTAATGGTTCAAACCTCTTAATAGTTCAGCATTTAATGGTTGAGACATTTGGTTCAACACTTCATCATTCAGAATTGTTAAACAGCCCCTAAGAACGATGGTTAAAATCACGAGAGTGTGTGGTGCATGTGAGATATTATTTATACCGTCCGCCCTATGAGCATTCATAATGAATTCTTTAAAGTTATGTGTGCGCACGCTCCATATCAAAAAAAATTAGAAGTGGCTGTGAATGAAAAATAGAAAATATTAATATTAATTCTCATATTTGAGAAAACACGGTATAACTTTCATAAATTTTTAATATTTTTAAAAATGGTTGTGAGTAAAAAAAAGATAAAAAGTAATGATAAAGGTATAAAAATATTATTTAATTGAAAATAAGATAGAAAAATAATAATTTAGTGTAATTATATGTATGGAGATGGGAATCCATCGGGAATGCTCAGGCTCACAAGAGAATGGCACCCCTTCCTTAAATTATCACTAGTTGTTCTGATTTCACTCACTTCCTCAGGATTTCTTATTTTCATTGAAATTAAAGGGTTAGTGATTCTGGTTTTTCTCAGATTGAAACTTATGACACCTGTCACTATTAGGTCTGTTAATTGACTCGAAGCTCGTTAACTATACTTGTGTATTTATTATCTTTACGTAATTAATTCGTTTTCGAACCAAACCTCGATCTTATCGTTGCGCGAGCCGACCCTAATCTTATAATATGCTGATTAAAACAATTAAATTCAAATCATTTTATTAGTCGCTATTAATATAATTAAGGGTAGTGTTATTATTAATGTTAATATTTTTATTATTACACTACTTTTAGTAATATTATTATTGTTGTTATTTATATTATTATTATTATTATTATTATTATTATTATTATTATTATTAATTTTTTTTTATTAATGGTTTAATTGGTAAATTGAGTAAACTTGAGGGAATAATTAAATGAAAGTAAAGGGGCCCAAAGTGTAAAATGCTAAAAATCAAAATTTATACGCGGGAGCCATGGCCATAACCCGTCACCGAAACCCTAATACCACTTCTTGCCGTCGATCACAAAACCGAGAGTTCTAGCAGCTACCGATCGTCGTTGTCTCGCCATTAGTCGTCCCGTAGGTATTCGAATAATCTAGACTGACTTTCATTTCATTTCGCGGTGTTCAATTTCCATCTTTTGGTTCGGGTTGTTTCGGGGGATACGGTTATACCACGATTGCACGGGGTGCTTGGCGGTGTTGCCGTGATGTTTTGTCGATGTTTAGGTGTGTGCCGAGACGCAGAAACACCACACAGTAGCTTTCGGCTGCTGTTGTGTGTGTATATATATATGCAGTAGTGTGTTTAAGTATATATATATATTATGTGTGTTACAATATGCGTGTGTATGTATATATATATATATATATATATCTCGGATATGTATATATATAGCCATGTGTGCGTTTGTATGTTTATATATATAAGTGACAATGTGTGTGTTTCATATAGATGTCCACAGGTATATTTGTGTATATATATCATACTTATTGTGAGTTTTGTGTGTGTTAGATGACATAATTATATGCTATATATATATGTATATATATGTATATATATACATATATATACATATATATATATATACATATATACATATATACATATATATACACATATACATATGTATACATATATATATATGTGTGTGTATGTGTGTGTGTTTGAATGTATGTATATATGTGTGTTGCCCGTTGGTATATATTCAAATGTGTGTGTTCAATGTGTGTGCAGTGTGTGTGCAGTGTGTGTGCATGAAGTATGTGTGTGCAGTGTGTGTGCGTGAAGTGTGTGTGTGTGTGGTGTGTGTGTGTGTGTGGGGTGTGTGTGTGTGTGGTGTACATATAGGTGACGGTGTGTGTGTATACAATAAATACGTGATTGTTTGTGTTTATGGTGTGGGTTGAAGGGACACAGCAGCCTTCGGCTGCTGTGAATGTATGTGTCAAGTGTATGTATAGGCGGTGTGTGTGTATGGTGCGTGTGTGTGTATGTGTCTGCGTAATGTATGTGTGTGTATGTATAGTGTGCGTGTGTGTAATGTATGTTAAGGTGTGTGGTGTGTGTGGATGGAAGTGCTAGTGTGTGTTTTAAGTATATATATACTTACATATATGTGCTAGTGTGTGTTTTAAGTAAATATATACATACACATGTACAAATGGGTGTTTTCAATATATATACATACATATATATGCTAGTATGAGTATATATATGCAATATGTGTGTGTGTGTGATATGGTGTGTGTGTTATAATGTAGTTATGAAAATATATTTATATATATGAATTTTTCACTTAGGTCCAACTAAACATGTAATTAAATTGTTATAATTAAACGTATATAAAAGTAATTATAAGTATTTATATTTTAAGTGTGAGTTGCATGTCAAACCCGAACCGACCCGAAACCGACCGAATGTATCTATTCTTCTTAAACGTATTCAAAGACTTAATTACAATTAATTATAGGTGTTTGATTGCTCATTGCTCGCATTTCTTGAAGCGTTTTGTTCGCTTTATTTTCTAATCATTTATGGTGAGTTTTGCGATCCCGTTTTTATTTCAGTTGTTTACAAACTTTGGGGAATAAGTATGGTCACCATTTTTATGCTGTGAACTCATTTATTCTTGGGATTGTTGTGTTTACTATTTTGTAAGTTTATGTATAGTACATGCATGAGTTGTGTGTGGTTCTTTATTCACAACTATTTAATTCCGGTGTAGAACCGATGGACAGGTATTGATAGTACTATTGGGTTGACACCCCCACCCTTGTTTGTTAGTATACTAGTTGGGACTGACAGTGGCCAAGAATAGGCCCTAGGGTGAATATGTCCTGACAAGTTCTGTATGTACGTTGTAGGTTTAGTTGTGATGCTCATGACTACAAGTTCTGTGTTTACACTATGTCCTACAAAACTATTACACAACATCAATTATGTTTACTACTTAAACCTGCAAACTCACCAACAATATGTTGACCTTTAAGCATATCTTTTTAGGTAACAAACATTGAGGATAGCTAGGGATGTTGCCTTAGCGACGATCCTAGGATTTGCATTATTTAAACTTATTGGATGTTTCTGACAATTACGTTGGATTTCCTTTGTTATTCATATTTTGGTCACTTGCTCCTGGGTTGTGGGATTTACATTTCCTTTGATTATTTGGCTATGTTTGTCGTGGAATTGACTAACCATGACACAAGTCTCCATTTGTGTCAGGTGACGTCATGACACGTTGACTTTTCATCATTTAATGCATCTCTACTAATTAACAATGTGTTATGACGATCATGTCCGGTACATCCTCGTGTTTCCGCTATAAGCGGGGGTATGACAAAACTCCTTGCTCATAGTCTCTTCTTATTCTTTGATTTTCTCTTGAGTCGATGAATATTCATACTAATTTGTCGATCACAAACACACTTCATCAACTTCACCGCTAATCACCATCTTCTACCTCCTCTCCTTGTTTCGTCCCCATTCTCCCCAATAACGACTCCTCCACCCCCTCGATCATCACCAATAAAGAACCCTAAATATACCAAAAAACATGTATAGTCAACTCATAGTGACACATCATAAAAACGTTAATCTTTTTAAAACTCCAAAAACCTCTCTGGCAATAAGACCCAATAATAAAATCATATCATCACTGTTTTTATTAAAAACCAACTTTGTCCCGCCTTCTTTATTTTTTGGTGTTCATATGTATAAATGAACCCTCCAAAAACAAACCCTTCCAATGATAATAAATGCCAAAAGATGATGTGGCTTTTTAGGAGCTAAAACACACTTTCTTTGATAGTCTTAGATCATTCACATCATGTTTATTTTTTCATGCCTTGCACGTTAAACTCGTTCAATTAAATACAATTTTTATTTTTATTTTAACATTCACGCCTACTGATATAAAAATACACTTTACATATATAGATATTAAATAATGAGTCTTAAATATTATTAAAGAAAGTATCTAAACTTGATTCCTATTTTACAGAATAGGTTGGAGTTATAATTCGAATGACTAAAATTTTCCTTTGTTAAAGAGATAGGATAGACAAAGATTGGGTTGTTAATGCTCTTAGGGAGTGGGTGTTCCGCTAATATGACTCCTATCCCTAACACTTTCTTTTTTTTTCGTATTAGCGTTGTATCACTTTTCTCAATCTATCCTTAAGACATGGAGATCATCTTTCACGTCTATCTCAACCTTAAATTTTTCGAGTTGTGCATTGAATTGGATGTGTACTTCAGCAATGGATCCATGCACTATACTCGATCATGTTATCGATCGTTGTTCCCTTACAGACTTACAGTACCACATGCCATGTTTGCCTTCTAATGACACCCTACTCCTTTAGAGCACCTCTGACATGGTACACGAATTAGAGGTGAAGCTAAATCTGGACCAGAAGAACCCACGCCTTTAAACTTTTAAAGGCGATGGTTTACCTCTTTATTGGACTCATTTTTCAGGATCGTTACAAGTCACTCAACACAATGGTTTCTCTTAAACACACTTGATGTCACTCGGATGATGATAACAGAATGCTCTAAGAGTTGATAGTAATATATTAAGTAAGCAAGACACAGGAATATGTTTTTCAAGATACTTGTATATATTAATTCCCAACTCAAAGATTACAAGACTCTGTCTTAGCACCTCATTTAATGAGCTTATAATCAAAACTATATATACTACTAGCTACAGCCAGTTACACTTAAAAAACCAGCTGGAAAATACAACTAGATAAAATACTACAGTTGCTAGAAGTATGTTAACTAAGATAAAGTATTATCCTAGTATTAGGTAGTCATGAAAAGTCCATGACTTATCTTTTTTCACCAACTAAGTATGGTGACTGTACTAATCTATGATGGATGAACAATGGATAAAGTAAGGTCAAATATACCCGCATGGAGAAGCTCCATGCAGTCTGTCAGTAAAGTAGTTGACTATACTGATAGGAACCTTACTTTTGTCCACTAGTCATAGTTGGTTCTTCCGAAGGTAAGTGTACTTCGGAAGACATGAAGTCTTCCAAAGTCACTTTGGCTTCGGAAGAAACAACTACTTCAAAATCAACTGTTGCTTGTCTTGGTCTTCATGGTACTTCCGAAGAGTAACTCTCTTTGGAAGTTCTTCTTGCTTGGCTTCGGAAGACTTTTGACTTGGCTTCGGAAATGCAGCATTGTCTTCAGAAGTCCATTGTAGATGTAGCAAAATAAATCTAAGTATTGGGTTTTGGTTGCACCAGCCTCATCAGACCCAACAATCTCCCCCTAGGCTGATGCTACCAAAACTCTACTTATCTTTCTTCTCCAATGCCTTTCTGATCACCGCCATAATCTTCACATCTTTCTCTCGGTTCTCTGTGGTAGATGTGAGTAGCATTTGGAACAAGTCTTTCCTGGTTAAGACATCCTGTTTGTCACCATGAATGACATGAATCCGTTAGCTATTCCCTCTGTATAAAGTAAGCTGATGGGTGTTAGAGTCATACACCCATCATGCTATAGGCTCCAAAGCTGGATCTTGAACCATCTGGAGAAAGGCTTAACCTTTTGTAGAGGCTTCAGCATCAGCAGCAGCTTGAGCTCTTCTTATCAACTCTGCTTCCCTCATCTTGTGTATGTGCTTTTAAATGAGAGAAGCAAATGGAGAATTGGAGGGGTTGGAGAGTGGTAACTCAGCTAGATCATTTATATCAAATCTCCTAAAGTTTAGCAGAGATGATGTATCTAGCTGGTTTGTTTCCCCACTCTCTCTTACCAGCTGAAAGGCATCTGAAGGCTCATCGAACCTCCGCTGGACTATAGGGCTTCTTGGCACTTGAGGAGTAGTTGGAAAGTTTTCTATCTTCCTTTTGTCCAGTAGAGTCACCAGTCTTCTTCTCAGCTTCTTTTCCTTGTCATTTAAGTCATGTATGTTGAAGGAAAGAAGAGTGAGACACTGGTCCAGGTTGTTACAGGGAGATCCAGAAGAGTTTCCCTTGAGAGAAGATTGACTGAGTTATCAAGATATTTCAGTTCAATCAAGTCTTCATCCTAATAGAAGGAACTCAACCTAATGCATTGGTTGAGTCCTTCCTGAATTTCCTCAAATTCCTGTGCGGTCAGGGGTCTTGGTAATTTTAAGGATGGTTGGGTTGTTGGTTTGGTTTTGGGTATGGTTTTAGGTTTCAGAGTTAGTGGTGATGGTGATGGTTTAAATATTTATGGTGTGAGTTATGAGGTGGTTGAAGGGGATGCTTCAGGGGTGAAGGGTTCATATATAGGTTTAGGTTTTATAGGGAAGGGAAAAGGAAGGGGTGTAAGTGGTTTAGTGGTTTGTGGGAGTGGTGGTTGTTTAGGTTTGAGAGTAGGATTTGGTTTGGGTGTGGGTTTGGTGGCCATTCTCTTACTTTCAGTTTTCCAATGGACCTCCTGCCGGCTCCCAATTCGAATGTCAGTCTTTATCTCACTGATATGTCGTTGGAGAGTCTTTGTAGCCATTAAGCCTACTTGCCTGGCTGAGAAGCCATGAGCTTTCAGATAGGACTTCATCCAGTCCCTATCATCAGCTTGTTTGGCAGCTAGCTCCTCAGCCTTCGCCTTCTTTTTTTCTTTCTCTCTCAGCTTCTCCCTGGCTGCCCTCTACCTTTCCTTCATGATTTTCTCCTGTTCTTGTTTGAAGAAGAACAGGATAGTGTCAAACTCTTAAGGAGCCAGTTCTTCTTCCTTATATCCCCTAGAGCAAAGAAATGCTATTTTCTCTGCTCTCACCTTGGCCTGAGCCTTGATCTTAGCATATTCTTTCTTCTTCCTTCTTTCCTCCTCCTTTGCCAACCTTGCTGCTTCTGCTTTCTCCTTCGAAAGAGATTTCCTTAGCCTTGGAAGTAACTTGACTTTCTGGCCCTGCTAAGTCAGGTTCTGGGCCATCGGTTTGTGCTTCCCCTTTTTAGTTAATCTCAGGTTCCACACTCCCTTTAGGTTGACCAACACCCTTCCCAGAGGTAGAAGGTCCAGTTAACCTTTGAAGTTCTTCAGCTCCAAAGTAAGTAAGAGTGTGATCAGAGAGGGAATGTTCAGATGGGGACTTCATTAGAAACTGGTCTACGAGATTGATGGAAGTCATGTGTTCCATCTGAATAGAAGAAATTGGCTCAGGAAGGGTATGTGCAAGGGAAGCTGGGATAGAGGAGGTGACTCTAAGAGGAGGGGTTGTGGCAATGGTAGGGTCAATAAGGGTTGATGCTTTCTCCAAAGAGTGAGCAGTCATCTCCCCCTAAGGTGGTACCTGCTCCAAAGAGTGAGCATATACTCCCTCAGCAGGTGTTTGATCCTGCAAATTCTCTCCCTTTTTGGTAGCATCATCCTGAGAGTCAGATAAGCTAGAGGAAGAAGTTACAGAGACCTGGATCTGTACATGCCTAACAGATCTCTCTATCTGTTTCTCAGCTTGTTGGGCCTTGAGAGTGTTAATCTCAAGTTGCTGAGTGGTAGATCTGCTTTCTAAAATCCTAACCTGAGATTCCAGGTTTGTAATTTTAGAGATTGCATACTACCCTCATCCTCATTGGAGGAATCATCGGGAGGTGAGATAACATACCTAGTATGCTCATCCTTACTACCTGATATGGTTTCTTGGCACCCAGGGTTCCTTTGCTGATCCATGTCTCCTTCAGAAACATGAATTTGCAAAGTTGCCATGGATAGAGTCTGATTGATGTTACCATTGTCATGAAGGACTAATAAAGCACCTGCAGTAGTGGCAACTCTATCCACATGAGTCCCCTCCACATCTATGGGACTCACCTCGGTACTTTGTTCCTGATGTGGGCTAAAAATTAGAGGCTACAGAGAGCTCTGTTGATCAAAAGAGTGGTGAGAAGGATCAACTTCACTGCTCTATTACAGCATGATATTCTCATCAGGACAGGTTAAAAGGTCAAGAAAAGATTCAACAAATATATCTAATGACCCGGGACCTTGGTCTGCACCTAAGGATTCCGCTGCACCAGCAGTGGATTCCAAGATGTGGGTATCCCTTTTTGGCTGCTCAAGAGAGTGTTATGACTTAACCTGAGGGCTTAAGGCTTGGTTAGTGGGCTCGTCTGGTTGAGACTGAGGAGACTCAACCATGACATTGAGGTCTATGTGGGAGGAAGTTGAGACCTTAGACTAAGTGGGAGCCCATGTTTCCACTCTAGTCTTTTTAGGTTTAAGAGAGGGGACTTAATCAACCAGATTAGATTGATCAAGGGTTTGTTTTGGGCGTCTATGATAAGTGAGTTGTATGGGATGATGGATGATGGATGAGTCTGGTGGGGGCTCATCACCTGCTGGGTTGGCAGGGATGTCACCATGAGCCATTGACTCAAACATACCTTGGGGCAGATCAGTGAACCTTCTAGTGAAATTTGGTGAAACCTTCTTCAAAATCTTGAAGACACCAGGCTTCATGTGAGGAACCGATAGTGGTTGACCAAGATATAGTCTGTCCTGATCCAACTCGCAGTTTATGAAGTGTTGGATGAACCGGGGATACATGTAGAAAGAATCTCTAGTTAGATTGCTGATTAGGTTCATTAGCATAAACTTGGAGTACTTGAACCTTCGGTTCCTTACCATTCCAATGACCAGGCACCAGAGAACATATGGGATTTGATCCCATCCCCCAGACTTGTTGGATAGGCAATGGAGGACTATGTGCAGAAGGAACTTCCAGTTGAATGAGAAGTTGTATTTATATACTGTCGACCTCTGCATATTCCCTCCATAGCCTATTTGAATGTAGGTTTCTTACAAGTCTATTTTAGGGAAATCCACAGGGGCACCTGTATCATGGAGCTCCAGATGCTCTCAAATGGTGGTTTCAGATATGATCAGCTCCTGGCCACTTATCATCGACCGAATAATCCGCTGATCATTCAAAAGTTCACTCCATCCATTGGCCTAGAATTCGGCCATATGGTTGGAGTAAACGGTTGGGTTCACGCTGAGGGCGGTGAAGTATGTTGGCTGGGTTAGGAATTGGATGATTGGGGCATAGTCAGCATCCTTGGTGGAATCAAGGAGCGTGACCTGATTATGTTGGGGATTGAGGGCCATTGTTTCAGATATTTGGTTGAGTGGAGGAGTAGATGAAGAAGATGATGTATAATAGGGATTTTGGGAGGTTTTCTCTTGAAGGTGGGTATTTTGTAACGGTAAGAAAAGTGGGATAGTTAGAGGTTGTGTATAAATGGAGTAAAAAAAATCTTATCAGATAGGGTGAAAAGATATGAAAAGACAGTATAGGTTTGTGATAAGATTTAGGCGGCAAGATAAATCCATTTAAAAAATCGAACATTATTTCTTTTTGCTAACAAATTTTCACTTTTTACAAAGTGGGGCCCAAAAATGTTTCCGCTACAGTAAATTCTCTTTCGAGGGTTAAATTGCTTCCGAGGAAAAACACTTATGAATTCCTCAAAGTGTTTCTTCCGAAGCAAACCTTTCCTTCCGAAGGCAAATGATGTCCTAAGACATATTTGCTTCCAAGAGTAAGATTGCTTCTGAGAACATAAGTTAAAGGTCTTTGGAAGAAAATTTTGATACTTGATCAAAAGTCTTCCGAAGGCAAAAACTAACGCGGAAGAGGAAATACTTAGAGGAATTCATCTGCGGAACACTGAGATAAACTCTTCCGCAACTAAATTTCTCTTCGGAAGAATTTATACTTAGAACATTTTGTCAAAAAAACTTCTGTAATAGAGCTTAGATTGTAATCAATAGACAAAAAGGCCATGGCATACTTAAAAAAGGTTTTCAAAAGAGATTCAATAAAGGTTGATCATCCCAATAGCTGTAATTAAATATTTAAATCTTTGTTCATCAAATGCCTTTATGAACAGGTCAGCATATTGTTCATTTGTATCAACCTTAACAGGTTTTATGAGACTCTTCTCATGAATATCTCCAATGAAATGGTACCTGATATCAATATGCTTGGTCTTTGAGTGCTTCACTGGATTCTCTGTGATTGAAATGGCACTCTTATTGTCTATGTGGATAGGGGTTTCCATGAAGTTTAAACCATAGTCTATCATCTGGTTTTGAATCCATAGCAGTTGAGCACAGCAGCTAGCAGCCGCAATGTATTCAGCCTCAACAGTTGATGTGGACACATAGGATTGCTTCTTGCACTGCCATGAAATAATCCTTCCACCAAGAAATTAGCATCCTCCTGATGTTGATTTCTTGTTGATATTGCAGCCTCCATAGTCACTGTTAGTGTAACCATAGAGGTTGAAATCCTTATTCTTGGGATACCAGAGTCCTAGTTTGGGAGCTCCTTTGAGGTATTTAAGGATTTGTTTGATAGCAACCAGGTGAGACACCTTTGAAGCAGCCTGATATCTTGCATAAATGAAAGTTACAAACACGATATCAGGCTTACTTGCAGTCAGGTACATTAGAGACCCAATAATTGTCCTGTACTGATGATGATCAGTATCCTCTCCCTTAGAGTCAGGACATAGATTGTGATTTCTAGCTATAGGTGTCCTGGCTGGCTTACAATCTTTCATCTCAAATCTCTCTAAGATGTATTTGACATACTTAGATTGACTAATGAAAATCCCTTCATTCATCTGCTTCACTTGAATTCCAAGGAAGAAGTCCATCTTGCCCATTGAACTCATTTCAAACTTCTTCCTCATGGTGCTCTCAAAGTCTTTACACATTTGGTCATTTGAGGAACCAAATATGATATCATCCACATAGACTTGTACGAGTAGCATGCCCTTACCAGATTTCTTTATGAACAATATGTTGTCTGTGGTGCCTCTGGTATAGCCATTCTTGAGAAGAAATTGAGACAAAGTCTCATACCACAGCCTAGGTGCTTGATGTAGGCCATAGAGCGCCTTGTCCAGTTTACACACATAGTTGGGATGCTGTGGATCTTCAAATCTAGATGGCTGGCACACATAGACTTCCCTATCAATATCCCCATACATGAATGCACATTTCACATCAAGTTGGTAGACAACGAAATTCTTGGATGCTGCAAAAGTGAGGAAAATCCTAACAGCTTCAAGTCTTGTAACAGGTGCAAAACATCTGTGTAGTCAATTCCTTCCTCTTGTGTGTTTCCTTGAACAACAAGTCTGGCGTTGTTCTTGATGATCAAACCTCTGTCATCCTTCTTGTTCCTCAACACCCATTTGGTACCTATAAGGACTTGGCCTTTTGGTAGAGGACATAGGTTCCATACCTTTTGCCTCTTGAATTGAAGCAACTCCTCTTGTATTGCTTCAACCTAATTACTGTCCTTTAAGGCTTCTTCCATTTTCTTGGGCTCAAGTTGGGAGAGGAAGCATGAATACAAGCAGACATTCCCTTGATGGGTTTAACTCCTTGTTTTTACTCCCTCTATGACATTCCCAATGATGTTCTTAACTGGATGGATGTTCTGGATCCTGAGCCTAGGAATCACGTCTAGTTGCATCACCACCAGCTGCTGTCTCACATTCATTCAATGAGGATTGATTCAATGAATGTGTTACAACATCAGTCATGAGTTGCTGTGAAGCAGGATCAACAGTTTCCTGTTCCTCCAAGTCACTGCCTTCATCAGCTTGGTGTTGATTTCTGAAGTTGTCTGTTGGTGAAGATTGGGGCTCATATGGCTGACAACTTGTTGATGCCCCATTGGTTCTAGGGATGGTGAGTCTTTCTAGATTACCAGCTATGGGAGCTTGATTTTCATGTCTGCTTGGTGATCTTGGAAGAGGTCTTGGCAACTCAAACATTTGATCTGCATAAGGATCTGTTTGTCCACCTGTTCCAGCAGAAACAGTCTCACAAGAAGATTTAGAATAGTTGGGAAACAATTCTAAGTTGAAGATATATTCAGGGCCATTCCCCTTAACACAAGGAGTGTGCTCATTGACAACAATATTGGATGACTCCTCATATTATCAGTTCTTAATGTTATATACTCTATAAGCTTTGGAGCTTGAAGAGTATCCAACAAAGATAGCATCATCCGACTTTTCAGCAAATTTTGCTAAATTTTCCTTTGTGTTAAGTATGGTACACCTGCTACCAAAGGACCTAAGAAAGCCAATGAATGGTGGTTGCTTGTTCTATAGTTCATAAGGGGTTTTACCATAGGGCTTAACTATAAGAACTCTTTCTGCATATAGCATGCAGTGCTGACTGCCTCTGCCCAGAATGATAGAGGTAGCTTTGAATCAGCCAACATAGTCCTAGCAGTCTTAATAAGTGTCATATTTCTCCTCTCAGTAACACCATTCTATTGAGGAGTTCTAGGAGCACTGTATTGTCTGGTAATTCCCTTAGAATTACAAAATGAATCAAGAACTTGATTCTTGAATTCAGTCCCTCGGTCACTTCTTAATACTTTTACCTTATGATCTATTTGATTATCAATTTTAAGAATAAAAGATTTTAGAGTTTCAGCAGTTTCATCTTTAGTTATTAAAAAGAAGACCCATGTATATCTAGTAGAATTATCAACAATCACAAGGCAGTATGATTTCCTTCCAAGGCTCATTATACTTGTAGGACCAAAGAGATCAATGTGTAAAAGTATAATGGAGTGGTGATAGAATTCACTTCTTTGGATTTATGAAGTATTTTATGTTGCTTTCCTTTCAGGCAAGCAACACAATTATCCCTACAAATAAATTCCTTCTTTGGCACACCATGTACCAAGTCATTCTTGACCAACTTGTTCATGGTCTTGAAGCTAACATGGCACATTCTCTTATACCATAGAGTGGACTCATCACCATTTGCTTTGGAAAGAAAGCATGATACTTCACCCAAAGGAGAATCATTGTTCATGTCTAGCTTATACATATTCCCTCTCCTGGGAGATCTAAGAAGCACTAATTCCCGAGGAATTGTCATCCCAGGTTTGAGAATGATGCACTCATGTTCTATGAAAAGCATCTGGTGCTTTTGATCACAGAATTGAGAAACACTAAGTAAATTGTGTTCAAGATGTTTGACAAAGTTAACTTTATCAAATTTCAACTTACCATTAGATACACAACCTCTACCTGATATGTATCCTCCGGCTTCACCTCCAAACTACACAGGGCCTCCATCAAAATGCTCAAATTGTTGTAGGAGAGCCTTGTTTCTAGTCATGTGCCTTGAGCATCCACTGTTCACAATCCAAAGATTGCCATTTTTGTCATGTGGATGTCCCTGCATATAAGGTGAAAGAATTAGTTTTTTTAGAAACCCAAGCCTCATTGGTCTTGGGCTATTCCACTCAGAAGTAATTGAACCAAAATGAATGCATGATGGTTCAGCTTCATTGTTTGAAGAAGAGGATTGGGCTGCAGCATCATGTTTGATCTTCCACTTCATCCTGTGGTTGATAAATGTTGATGAGCTAGAGTAGGCTTGAGCAGCCAGATTTGCTTCCGAGGCTTGTTTGTACTTGGAAGAAGCCATTATCACCTTTTCTTCCAAAGGAGTCTTCTTCTCGAAAGATTTCAAGGAAAGGTTTTTGTTTCTTTGTTTTGCTTTCGAAGCTCTTTTTCCTTTTGAAGAACATGCTTCCGAGGACATTTTTGCTATGGAAGAAGACTTAGAAATTTTCAACTTGTCTTCGGAAGCTGTTTTCCCTTCGGAAGAGATCTTCTGAGAGTAGCTTGGCTTCAGAGGCAAATTTTCCTTTCCTTTTCAATTTGGGCCACTTGGAATAGTCCAAATATGAAGTCCTCCTTGGCTCCTACTGTGACATTCATCACCAAAAGGTTTGTCAATTAACGTGTTTCTGTTAACATTTCTTTGAACGCTCATTCCTCACCTCTATGAACTATTCGTGTGGATATTATACTTGCCTTATCATCATTTTGCTTGTACCCTCATCGTTAGCATTGCCATCATTAAGAGCTTTTACAATCATCGTTATCGTTACTATTAAACCAACCGTATTTATTATTATTGCTATTAATAAGACCATTTTAAGTTATTGACACCATCATTTACATCTTTATCATTAATATAACTAGCCGATTAAGGTCGTTTTTAACCGAAACAAACTTGGGAACTCGGGGGCTAAGTGCAGGGACCAAAGGTGACATTTTTCCAAACTAGGGCTGGGTATAAATACCCATATTCCAGGCCTAGCCCCCATTTCATCATCTTCTTCATCTTCTTCTTCTTCTTCCACTTTTCTCCTCCTCCTTGCACCGAACCGCCCCGTTTCTTCGCGTTTTCACCGGCAAAGCCTCGGCTACAGCTGAGACTACTCTTTTCTTGCAGGTAGACGACCTTGGTCGTCCCTTTTCTTGCTTGTTTACTGCTGCACTTTTAGGGTTTC
>BJCO01001824.1:0-10367 GCA_018326465.1 Flaveria floridana
AACCATTTTAATTTTATATCACTAACACACATTATTATTTGCAATTGTTTAACTAATTTAAATAATGTACAAATAATCTTTTATGAACAAATTATCTATATAATAATGTTCATCTACAGAAGCAATAATTTAGAAAACCCATTTTCTGAATTGGTGTCATAATTTATTTGTATGATCTCATAAACTAATAAATTATCCATTGGTGTTTGTTTAGCTTGTTATTGGGTATGACCCGACTTGGATCATATCACACTAGCCACATCAATTTAATATGTATCTTGGGCAGATCAATTCTTTCACAGCTGACGTCATCTTTCCCTATAAAATGAAAGATGACCTAATTGTAAACTGGCCGAAGCGTGTGTTGAATGAAAATATACTTTTTCGCAGAAATTCTCTCTCTCTCTCTATAACCGTACTGTTTCATTGCTATATCGTTTGTGTTCTTGCTTGAATTTGTCTAATTCTTATACTAATTCCCGCTACAAATCCAATCTAATTGATCAAACTAGATGCTGAGATCCTTTCAAGCTCTACATAGCCTCTGATTTTCAGCCCATATTAGGATCAAAGTACTTAGCTGAGTCCCACAGATATGGAGGGGACTCATGTGGATAGAGCTACCACTACTGAGGGTGCTTTATTAGTCCCTCCGGACAATGGTAACATCAATCAGACTCTATCCACGGAAACTTTGCAAATGCATGTTTCTAAAGGAGACATGGATCAGCAAAGGAACCCTAGGTGCCAAGAAAACACATCAGGTGGTGAGGATGAGCATACTAGGTATGTTATCTCATCTCCTGATGATTCCTCCAATGAGGATAAGGGTAGTATGCAACTAACCATCAAGTATCTACTCTCTAAAATCGCAAACCTGGGATCTCAGGTTAGAATTTTAGAAAGTACATCTGCCACTCATCAACTTGAGATTAACACCCTCAAGGACTAACAAGCTGAGAAACAGATAAAGAGATCTGTTAGGCATGTACAGATCCAGGTCTCTGCAAATTCTTCCTCTAACTCATCTGACTCTCAAGATGATGCTACCAAAAAGGGGGAGAATTTGCTGGATCAAACATCTACTGAGGGAGTATCTGCTCATTCATTGGAACAGGTACCACCTCAGGGGGAGATGGCTGCTCACTCTTTGGAGAAAGGCATTAACCCTCATTGAGCCTACCATTGCCATAACCCCTCCTCTTGGAGTCACCTTCTCTATTCCAGCTTCCCCTGCGCATACCCTTCCTGAGCCAATTTCTTTTGTTCAGATGGAACATAGGACTTCCATCAATCTCGTAGACCAGTGTCTGATGAAGTCCCCATCTGAACATTCCCTCCCTAATCATACTCTTACTTACTTTGGAGTTGAAGAGCTCTAAAGGTTAACTGGACCTTCTATCTCTAGGAAGGGTGTTGGTCAACCTAAGGGGAGTTTGGAACCTGAGATTAACTTTGAAGGGAAAGCACAAACCGATGGCCCAGCACCTGACTTAGCACGGCCAAAAAGTCGAGTTACTTCCAAGGCTAAGGAAATCTCTTCCGAAGCCAAGAAAATTCCTTCAAAGGCCAAGGAAATTCCTTCAGAGGCTAAGGAAATCGCTTCCGAAGCCAACGAAATCCCTTCCGAAGAAGGTTTACTATCTACTTCTGAGGCAATCAAATCTACTTCCTAAGCCATGGAAATTTCTTTCGACGCTGAGGTTGAAGTCACGGAAGTAATAGTAAATCTCTCTGCCACCATCTCTCCTCTGCCCAGCCAGCCTGAACCATCCAAACCTGAGTCTTCTAAGCCATCAGCTGCCTCAAACCCTAAAGGAAAGAGAAACCTAACAACTGAAGAGCTAGAGGAGGAATACAGGCTGGAAAAGTTAAAGAAGAAAAGAAAAGTAGACTGTGGGAAGCTGCTGGCTGATAGTAGAAAGGCAGCAACGAAGCTGCAGCTGCTCATAAGCACTTTGCCAACAAAGGGCAGAGCTGATTGACAGGATCCTCAATCTTGGGATCCAAAGTGAAGAAATTCTTCTACTTCCCTATAAGGATGTTGTCAAGTTAGAGAAGGAAACCTTGCTGCAAAAGGAGGAAGCAGAAGCATCAAGGTTGGTAAAGGAGGAGGAAAGAAGGAAGAAGAAAGAAGATGCTAAGATCAAGGCTCAGGCCAAATTGAGAACAAAGAAAATAGCATTTCTCTGCTCTAGGGAATATAAGGAAGAAGAACTGGCTCCTCATGAGTTTGATATTATCTTGTTCTTCTTCAAACAAGAACAGGAGAAAATCATGAAGGAAAGGAAAAAGGCTGCCAGGGAGAAACTGAGAGAAGGAAAAAAAAAGGAGAAGGCTGAGGTGCTAGCAGCCAAACAAGCTGATGATAGGGACTGGATGAAGTCCTATCTGAAAGCTCATGGCTTCTTAGCCAGGCAAGTAGGCTCAATGGCTACAAAGACTCTCCAACGACATGTCAGTGACATAAAGACTGACATTCGAATGGGGGGACGGCAGGAGGTTCAATGGAAAACTGCAAGTAAGAGGATGGTCTCCAAACCCACACCCAAACCAAAGCCTACTCTTAAATCCAAACAACTACCACTCCCACAAACCATTGAACCATCCACCTCCTTTCCCTTTCCCTTCCCTATAAAAGCTGAACCTATAGATGAACCCTTCACCCCTGAACCAGCCCCTTCAACCACCTCACAACTCACACCATAAATATCTAAACCACCACCCCCACTACTAACTCTGAAACCTATAACCATACCCAAAACCAAACCAACAACCCAACCATCCTCAAAATTACCAAGACCCCTGATCGTACAGGAATTTGAGGAAATTCAGGAAGGACTCATCCAATGTAGTAGGTTGAATTCCTTCTCTTAGGATAAAGACTTGATTGAACTGAAATATTTGATAACTCAGTCAATCTTCTCTCAAGAGAAGCTCTCCTAGATCTTCCAGCAACAACCCTAGACTAGTGTCTCACTCTTCTTTACCTTAACATACATGACCTAAATGACAAAGAAAAGAAGCTGAGAAGAAGACTGGTGACTCCGCTGGACAAAAAGAAGATAGAAAACTTTCCAACTATTCCTCAAGTGCCAAGGAGCCCTATAGTCCAGTGGAGGTTCGATGAGCCTTCAGATGCCTTTCAGCTGGTGAGAGAGTGTGGGCAAACTAACCAGCTAGATACATCATCTTTACTACACTCTAGCAGATTTGATAAAAATGATCTAGCTAAGTTACCACTCTCCAACCCCTCCAATTCTCTTGTCGCTTCTCTCATCCGAAAGAACATACTCAAGATCAGTGAAGCAGAGTTGATAAGAAGAGCTCAAGCTACTGCTGATGGTGAAGCCTCTACAAAAGGTCAAGACTTTCTCCAAATGGTTCAAGATCCAGCTTTGGAGCCTATAGCTCAATGGGTGTATGACTCTAACACCCATCAACTTACTTTATACAGAGGAAATAGCCAATGGATTCACGTCATTAATGGTGATAGATTGGATGTCTTAACTAGGAAAGACTTGTTCCAAATGCTACTCACATCTACCAATGAGAACCGAGAGAAAGATGTGAAGATTATGGCTATGATCAGAAAGGCACTGGAGAAGAAAGATAAGTAGAGTTTTGGTAGCATCAGCCTAGGGGGAGATTGTTGGGTCTGATGAGGCTGGTGCAACCAAAACCCAATACTTAGCTTCATTTTGGTACATCTACAATGGACTTCCAAAGACAATGCTGCATTTCCGAAGCCAAGTCAAAAGTCTTTCGAAGCCAAGCAAGAAGAACTTCCGAAGAGAGTTACTCTTCGGAAGTACCATGAAGACCAAGACAAGGAGCAACTGATTCTGAAGAAGTTGTTTCTTCTGAAGCCAAAGTGACTTCGAAAGACTTCATGTCTTTCGAAGTACACTTACCTTTGGAAGAACCAACTATGACTAGTGGACAAAAGTAAGGTACCTGTCAGTATAGTCAACTACTTTACTGACAGACTGCATGGAGCTTCTCCATGAAGGCATGTTTGACCTTACTTTATCCAACGTTCATCCATCTTAGATTAGTATAGTCGCCATACTTAGTTGGTGACAAAAGGTAAGTCATGGACTTGTCATAACTACCAAATTCTACGATAATACTTTATCTTAGTTAACATACATCTAGCAACTGTAGTATTTTGTCTAGTTATATTGTCCAGCTGGTTTTCTAAGTATAACTGGCTGTAGATAGTAGTATATATAGTTCTGATTGTAAGCTCATTAGAGGAAGTGCTAAGACAGAGTCTTATAATCTTTGAGCTGAGAATTAATATATACAAGTATCTTGAAAAACTTATTCTTATGTCTTGCTTACTTAATATATTACTATCAACTCTTAGAGCATTCTATTATCACCATCCGAGTGATATCAAGTGAGTTTAAGAGAGAACCATTGTGTTGAGTGACTTGTAACGATCCTGCAATATATATATATATATTGATTTATGGCATGACATATTTTGGGTGGTTAATTGTCTTTTGTATAATTGGTTATTACTAGTGTTATGATATTGTCTAGGTTGATTGTCACTAGCGAATGCTAAGTTTTGGTTTCAATTCCCATTTAAGAAATTTCTCTTCGTTTTCTATGGTGACGGGCCCGTGGCCCGTTGGGTCGGTTCAAGCATGCTCTAGAATTAACTAATGGCCTGTTGGCCCATATTGATTAAGTGGGTTGATGCCTATCAAGTTAATTGGCCCATGGTCCATTTATGGCCTGCTGGGTCCAGGCCCAATTTGGGTGAGTGTGTTGGTTGTGGGCTCAAGCCTAATGTTGTTGGGCCCAATTCATGGCCTCCTAAACTGAGTTTACTGTCAGGGTGTCACCCAATAAGGTTTCTAAAAAACATTTCCAGGCCTAAAAACCAGGGTTGTCACATCTTTCATTGAGGCCCTCAAGTTTGCACTCTCATCACCACCTTCCTGGTGATAAATTTCAAGTTCTTCATGTGATGTTTCGGCCACTCTAGCCCTATTCCATGTGACATGTGGTCCAGCACCACGTCCACCATGTACTCCTTCTCGTGAGGCCTTTGATGATATACCACCGGCCATCTCTAATCACTATAAGATTTAAACACCAATACGATAAGTCATGGTAATAGCTCACATAATGTCAAGTATAGTAAGTGCCTAATTACAATGGCCAGCTGTGATTAGCCACTTACTTTACTTATTCCCCAAGCATTTCCTATGCTGACTACATCAGTATTTAAATCTACTAAGAGCACTTAAGTCAGATAACACACGCACATAATACCGATTAGCTTTAAGAAAATTACCTGATGGCACATAGCTACTTGGGCTAGCATCTCTTCCCTTTCCTTGTCCCATTCTCAGTTTAAGTTTAGTTTTTGAAAATATTATACTTAATTCTCTTAAACTTTGGCTCTTATACCAACTTGTAAAGCCCCGTTCCCGGAGCGCTTACCGTTGGACATTCATCGTACATAATATTTAAAACACATTAAGATTCATTTGAATAATAAAAGCATTGTAGCGGAATAATTTAACAAAAACCATTTCATGCATTAATAATCATTTTTGCCACGTAATACAGCATTGTTAGGGTTACAAAAGAACATTTAATTGCATTACAAGATAAAAATATCATTTCTGCATAAGATGGATGCCAGTCTTTATTTGCCAAGTAGCTTCACCCTCGTGTCATCCTCAGCAACGAATTACCTGCCAACTAAAAATGCATAAAAGTCAGCATTGCTAAGTGAGTTCTAGTTTTATAAATAAAATACCTCATTCATTGAAAACATTTTCTTTACTTCATACATGATCATACATCGTACATATATCAAGGTAATATTATTATTATCTTTCATTACCGTACACATTTGTTCAGTCATCATATTCATTTCTTTCATTTCAGACATTTTAAACTTTCATTCATTATCTTTCATTTTCATTTCGACCAATGTCGTATGCTATACCCCTAAACATTGTGCACGAAGCTGGTACTGGGCCGAAGTCTATAAATAAACCCCCAACATTATGCATGAAGCTGACTCCAGTACCTGGGCAAGCAACAAGGGTCCCCTTCCGTACATAATGGTCAATCACTAAGACTGACCCATGTGTGCATCCTCATGGGTTAGCTAAACCGCACACAATTGAGCTAACAACTTCTCAGTAAGTTGTGAACCTCCATACATTTACTTGCAAGACTTTTCCTTCATTCGTTATGTTCCACTTTTCATTATCTTTAATCTTTCGCTTCATTTACCATAACATTTTACATATACTAGTATTAACACATCACGTAAAGTCATGTAATAATACATAATATGGAACATAATTATCTGAACACAAATATGCATAATACTAACAAAACATAATCACTAAACATTCTAGGTCTTAACCTTTAAATTTCTATTTCCCCAAAATTTTAGAAATTTTTCTAAGGCATTAGGCGCAAGGGCACTATGTAGGTGCAAGGGCACTATGCGGGCGCATGGGTACTTGGGCGCATGGGAAGACTTAGGCGCATGAGGGAAACTTGGGCGCATGGGAACTATTTAGGCGCATGAGAACTATACAGGCGTATGAAAACTATCTGGGCGCATGGGCAGTTGGGCGCATGAGCATACTTAGGCGCATCAGCAACTTAGGCTCATGGGAAACTTAGGCATATGGGTTGACTTAGGCGTATGAGCTGACTTAGGCGTATGAGCTGACTTAGGCGTATGGGCACTATGTTTGGACGCATGGGACTATGTTAGGCGTATGGGTTGTCTTGCATTTAAATTTACACTATTTCAGTCCCAAACAACCAACCTATCATGCTTCTTGACCACTATCTAACATACTAACACCTTAATCTTTCATGTAAGCATGTAACACAACAATTCATACATCAACACACATTCAATCGTACAAACATGGTAAAACATATGATAGTGCATACTAAGATTTATAAAAAGTTTGTTACATACATTTTCAGTCCCAAAACTAGTTAGAACATATAGAACCGGAGATCTAGAACTCACCTTTTGCAGCCTTTGAACCAAACTTCTTCAAATTTGAGCTCTCAAAGAGTTCTAGCACCTAAACATGCCAAAAGCGCATAACCGAACACACCCAAGCACATAAGGTTCAGTTATAAGGCTGAAAATTTGGTTGAAACCTTACAAAACATAAGAAAAACTTACCTTTCAGCAAATTCTTCTTCTTCTCTCTAGAACCAATAGAACTCTGCTCTCTCTCTCTAAAAATGTCGACAGCAGTTGGTGAGAAAGATTGTGAGCGGCCATGACACCTTTTTAAACATAATAATAAAGTTTGCCCTTTGCATAACTTTAACCCTTTAACTTGGGTTATTTTACTTTCTTTTCTTTTTACTCTCTTTTCTTTTCTTTTATAAATTTCCAGGTGTTACATGATAATCAAGAATTCAATATCTCCAACCATTCAGGGAGTCATCCCCAGTTCAGTTAATGCTAAGGTTTTACTTGAACTTGGTTGAAGAGCTATTCAAGGATACTTCAAAAATCAATGTTGGTATCCTAATTCTTAGTATATAAACTACCTAAGTACAACGAGGTTCGTGGTGTGCACGAGCATATCATGATGATGAATGACATGGCTAACCAATTGAAATCTGTAGACATGGAAATCAGTGTAGGATTTTTAGTTCAGTTCTTTATGACATCTCTCACTTCTCAGTTTGATCTTTTCAAGATTAACTATAATACTTAAGAGGAGAAATGATGAGCAAATTGATTGCCATGTGCACTCATGAAGAAGAAACTTAAAACTTGAGAAGCACGATGTAATTCATCTAACCAGTCATGATTCCAAGAAGAGGAAGAGCTAATCTAAAGGCAAGGGTGAAATAGGAAATAAGTCAAAACCCAAAAAGTTTTCTACCCCTAGATCAAATATTTTTGCCATAAAAAATGTGCACACTCAAAGGGATTGTACAAAGTTTAAATAATGGTTAGCAAAGAAAGGTATTGCCCTAAACCATGTAATTCAAGAATCATTTAATATTAATGTTTACTATAATACATGGTGGTTTGACTCTAGTTCCAATGTTCCTATCTCTAATTCTTTACAAGAATTCCATACAAGAAGGAAGCTGGTAAGAAACTAGCAGACAGTTAAAGATGTAAATGGCTTAGTAGCCAAGGTGGAAGAAGTGGGGGCTCTTTATTTAGTTCTTGAAGTGGGATTTATTTTAAATTTACCTAACTATTATTAGAACTTAATTTTTGTTCCAAATTAGATAATGATGAACATGGTTTTACTTTTGGACATGGCAGATGTATTTTAAGTTTCAATTCCTATACTATCGGTTGTGGTGTAAAGATGGAGACCTTTTTAAGTTGTCTTTAGATTTTCAAAATCCTTGTTGTCTTATAAATTAGAAGACAACTTAATGAGAAATAAAAGGAAAATAAATATGGAAACATCTTCTAAATTATGGCATCAAAGATTAGGCCACATCTCACGAGAAAGAATAAACATACTCATGAAAGAAGGGTTACTTTTAGAACCTGACTTTTCTGATTTTCAAAATCCTTGTTGTCTTATAAAATAGAACACAAGTAATGAGAAATAAAAAGAAAATAAATATGGCAAAATCTTCTAAATTGTGGCATCAAAGATTAGGCCATATCTCACGAGAAGAATAAATATACTCATAAAAGAAGCGGTACTTTTAGAATTTAACTTTTCTAATTTTTAAAAAATGTGTTTGATATATCAAGGAAAAATAATCAAAACAAATAAAAAAGGATTCACGAGAAGTATAGGATTACTTAATATGATCCATACAGACATATTTGGTCCATTCTCTATAGGTATTGGAGGGCATAACTCATTTATTACTTTCATTGATGACTATTCGCATTACATGTACTTGTTTTTTATTCATGAAATGTCAAATCTCTCAAAACTTTTAAAACTTTCAAGGCAGAAGTTTAGAATCAACTAAACCGAAAAATAAAAGTTATGAGATCTGATAGGGGTGAAGAATACTACGGTCGACACATCAATGTAGGACAAAGTCCAAGGTCTTTTCATGAGTTTTGTAAGAGCCAAGGTATAATAAATCAATACACCATGCCTAGTACCTCTCAACAAAATGGTTCAGCTGAAAGGAGAAATCGTACCATTATGAATACGGTACTTAGCATGTTGGCTAACTGTAATCTCCTTGAATTTCTTTGGATCGAGGCATTAAATACATCCGTCCACATACTTAATCAGGTTCCTTCTAAGTCTGTCCCTAAGACTCCTTTTGAAATATGGATGGGAACAAAAATCTAATTTGAATAATCTTAAAGTATGGGGATGTCCAGCTGAAGCTAAACTTTATATGTAACACCCGAAATTCTAGTTAAATAAAAGAAAAAGAAAAATAATGAGAAAAGAAAAGGAAAGTATCTTGAAAGAAAATGAGAAGGAACAAACGTGGAGGGGGCTTTATGTAAATTATACAAAAAGTCAAATATCTTTTACATATATGGATGGCCGCCCATGCCACCTTTTACAACTCCTTTCTGTCGACCAAAAAGAAAAGAAAGAAGAGTAGAAGAGAAGGGATTTCAGATTTTAGAGAGAGAGAGCAGCTGAATTCGTATAAGGTAAGCAAATTTAGTGTAATTAAGTTAGTTTTCATGGATTTTTGGCCATAAAATCAGCTTTGTCATGTCCTTATGTGTATGTATGTGTTCGGTTATGTGTTCTTGGGCATGTATAGGTGTTAAGAGCTTTTAAAAAGTTCAAGTAGAGAGGATTTAGCTTGAAAGCAGCTAAGGTGAGTTTCTAGACCCCGGTTTTACATGTTTTTAAACTTCTTTGGGGCTGAAAATGCATGTAAAAATATTTTATAAATTCTATGTATGTTACCCGTATGCACAAATGTATGAATGTTAGTGTTTTATGATTGTTTATGTTATATTGATGCTTAGAAGGGTAAAAACAAGTTAAGATCATGTTAGGATAGTGATTGGCACTAAAAAATATGTTAGAAACATATGAAATTGTAAGGCTCCGTTCCCGGGCACCTCACAGCTGGTCTATCATCGCATGTAAAACATATAATTTCATAGACTTAATAAAATCATACAGCGGAAACTTTGCATTAACTTTCAATTTACTATAAATGCTTTTGCCAGTTAATACAACGTACAACAATTACAAAATATCTATTGTTGTATTACATCACAAAAGCATTAAACAAAAGAATGTCATCCCAAAAGAGCTGAGTAGCCGTCTCGTGCCATCCTCAGCAACCTCACCTACCAACTGGAAACACATAAAAAGTCAGCGTTGCTGAGTGAGTTCTAGTTTTACAATAAAACATACTTTACTTTC
>BJCO01001825.1:0-12829 GCA_018326465.1 Flaveria floridana
TTATTATTATTATTATTATTATTATTATTATTATTATTATTATTATTATTATTATTATAACTATGTAAATATTTGGTAAATAGTATTTAATTAATAGTATAATACTTAATTTAAATAATAATAAATAAATGAAAAATACAAATATAATGTTAATTTAAATTATTATAAATGAAGTAATCCTTTTTTTTGTAAGGTAACTTTCATTCAAAACACCCACAAGGCGGTCCTTAAAGTAAGGACCCCCGAGCACTAACAAGTGATTACATCAAATCCAAAAGGTAATTACACCATTTTTCCAATCGTAATCTTTAATTCTAGTTCTATGACGAAACCAAAAGAACGACGTAGTCGTGATGAACTCGAGCACTTCAATCGGTCTTCTATGTTTGCGTAAAAAGATCCGCGTATTTCTTTCATTCCAAATAGACCACAATGCCGTGTATATAATGCCCCGAATAATAACCTTATGCTGAGTAGCAGCCGACTGTGACTCGGCAAGCGAGAGAACATCAGACATATCAAAAGCATAAAATGGAGAAAGTCGACACCAAGCCATAACTCTATTCCAGATTTCAAATGAGAAGACACACCCGGTAAAGAGACGCATTGCCGTTTCGTGACCCGATTGACAAAGGCAACAATTATTATCTTGCAACTGAACGCCTCGTTTTTCTAACGCTGCGCAGGTAGGAAGACGGTCCCGAAGAGCTCTCCAGACCATGATCTTACACTTTAAAGAGACCCAAACTTTCCATTTTATAGTCAGAGTCTTGTGAGTGTTAAAAGCATTGTATAGAAGCAATTTCGCTGAACGAACTGAAAACTTGCCGTTGGAATCTCCTTTACAGCTCCACGAATCAAATCCTCCGCTCCACTGGAAGTTAAACAAGTCTTCCAACAAGTGAATAATTCGGATAACTCCTCCTGTGTAGGCGGGACATACCTCCAGCTCCAATCTATCGATTTAACGCCATTTTGAACCTTCAATCTATTACTGACAGCCACCTATTTGTCCGTTTCTAATCTGAACAAACTCGGATAAATCAACCTGAGAGGCGCATCACACAGCCAAATATCACACCAGAATGAATCAGCGGTACCATTACCAACTTTACCAACGAAAAGGGGGTTTAACGAGCAGCCATTTGGCATTAACTTGTCTCCAACTTTGACAATATCCTTCCAATTCCCACTAGCCGACTGCGAACAAGGCATGATTGACCATCTACGAGCAGACCCATTGCAAGCCATGAAAATTCGCTTCCAAAGACTATTGTCCTCCTTTTTATACCTCCAAGACCATTTAAGTAATAAAGCATCGTTTGTTTGCTGTAAATTGGAAACGCCAAGGGCATCGTCTTTCTTTGAAGTAGCTATAATATCCCAAGAGATCCAAGGGATCTTTCGTTCAATACTAGAACCCGACCAAAAGAATTTGCTCAGGATAGCTTCGATTTTTTCAATAACCATTTTGGGAGCCTTGTATAGCGATTGGTAATATATCGGCAAGCTTTCAAGAACCAACTTGATGAGAATTAAACGACCACCAATAGACAAGCATCTAGCTTTCCAAGACGCTAACCTATTTTTAATAACTTTTACAACCGAATCCCAATTACAAATCCTGGACATATTCGCTCCTACTTTAATTCCAAGATAAACAAAAGAAATACTACCTCTACGGCAACCCAAAACCTCCATCATATCGTCCACCTCATTGTCAATAGTACCAATCCCATAAAGATTAGATTTGGAAATATTAATACGAAGACCCGAACAAAGATGGAAAAGACGAAGGATCCATGCCGTTACTCTTTAGAACAAGTGAGTAATATCCGCATCATTGTCTGCGAACCCCATACCTTTTAAAACCCCGATCTCCTTGGCCTTCTTTAATAAGCACGACAAAGCTTCCATAACGAAAAGAAAAAGAAAAGGGGATAGAGGATCACCTTGGCGCAACCCCTTTTCACATTTAAATTCGAAAGTAGGAGACCCGTTAACAAGAACCGAAGCACGAGCGGAAACTAAAATCCCTTCAATCCACTTGCACCAAATAGTAGGGAAGCCCATTTGATCCAAAATAGACAACAAAAACTTCCAATTCACGTTATCGTAAGCTTTCTCAAAATCGATCTTCAATAAGAAAGCCTTTCTACCTCTTTTCTTGAACCATGCAAGAAGTTCATTGATCACTAACGGACCGTCTAGAATAAAATGATCGGCAATAAAAGCCGATTGGGATTCGGAAATAACCTTACCCATAACCTTTTTAAGGCGATTAGAAAGGATTTTAGAAAGAACCTTACTAATCATCCCAATCAAAGTTATGAGACGATAATCTTTAAGACCCAAAGGAGTTTTAACCTTTGGAATTAAAGTGATAAACGACGCATGCACACCCCGGATTGATGACCCCGGACTCATGAAAGTCCGAAACAATACGCCAAAAATGTTCTTCAAGCAAATCCTAAAATCTTTTAACGAACCGAAAATTGAAACCATCTGGGCCTGGCGCCTTATTAGAACCACACTCATAGACTGCAACTTTCACTTCTTGTTTAGTGAATGACACAACCAAAGCGTCTCTGTCACATGATGAGATAGTCTTCAATCCGGGACAGGTGAGGAGGGGCCGATTCTTAACTTGCTCTTTAAAATGATTCCGGAAAAAAATCATAACTTCTTTCTTAATCAAGGTAGGCTTAGAAACCCACCTGCCATCGATCATCAAACCTGGAATACCATTCCTAGCTTTTCTGCCATTCACTATGTTATGAAAAAAGCTGGAATTCTCATCCCCCATAGACGCCCATTTCACCCGAGATTTCTGCTTCAGGTCACGGTTCTTGCGGATTTGAATCTCTTCTAGGCATCTACAACATTCGGACCACACCCACAATTCCTCTTCTTCCAACTGTTTATTTTCCATAAGAATTTCCGTCGATTCTTTATCCTCTTGTAAAGAAGCTTCTTCTACCTTCTCATTTCGGCTCCATGAACGATACCAGGAGGATAAAACAGTCCTTAACTTTTTCAACTTAAGCATCAGATTCATATCACTAGGACCATAACCGGAGCACCCATCCAAGATCGTTCGAATTATATCCTCGCACCCCGGTTTTTCTAACCACGAATCAAACCAACGGAACGGTTTGGCGCCAAAATTAGAATCAATCATCGAAAAATTATAGGAGAGTGATCCGAGAGGTCTTTTTTTAAAGACCTTACACAAACATTCGGCCAACAATTGAAAAAACTATCACAAACGAGAAATCTGTCTATCCTGCTTAACTTGCATTAGCCACGTCTAACCGTCATACAAGTAAACTTCATTCCTTTCAGTTGGTATTCACGCAAACCGGCGTCTTCTATGAACTCATTAAAGTCCTTCGCACAACTAGGATCAAACAGAGAATTTTTTCTTTCATCTCAGTCACGAACGACATTAAAATCACCGAACACAATCCATTTACCTTCGATAGACTGAATTAGGTTACCAATTCTCGCCCAAAGTGCTCTTTTATCCCCATTATGCTGTGGAGCGTATACATTTACAACATTTATTCGAACCGATCCTTCAGTCAAGTAACCCGAGACATAAAGGAAGTTACTATCCTTAATCACCTTATCTTTAGAAAAAACTTTAGGATCCCAAACGTTAACAATCCCACCTGAATTTCCCACTGCATCAATAGACTCAAAATCCGCCCCATGACCACCCCAATATTTCGAAACCAACACAGAATCCACACTACTGCTCATGGATTCTTGTAAACCGACAAAAGAGATACCACAATCGACTTTAATTTTGTTAATCCAGCTAGCTTTACCAACACCCCCATACCCCGGATGTTAATCGACAAACAATTCATGGCTTACCGGATTGTAACCCTTCATCAATGACTGCCTCTCGAACCAAAACTTCAAAGTTATCAAGATCAACTCCAAGTTGTTCACCCAAAACTATCGTCTGCTTGATCTCAAAAGTTCGAAGTTGATCGGCTTGTTCAAAGTTGGGATCGACATTCTCCAAAATTTCTTCTCCTTGACGACCACCGTGCCTTTCCTGGACCTTCTCTATGGGTTGGTCCAGTTGTGAATCTGATAGGCCCAAAAGTTTATCTATACCAAACAAATCAGCGTCCCTATCGTTTTTTTCCCATTTAATAATTTTGAGACTTTCTTGATTACTGGTGTAGCCCACACTAGACCGGCCCATCTCACCTTTTTTTACCTTTTTTTTTATTCACATGGTTAATTGGCTGATGTTGGGACCCTACTTCATTGCAGTCTTGATCAAATGGAAAGTCAACACCTGGAGTAAAGTCTTCATAAATGTCATCCTCAATATTCTCCTCCACAATTATTGGGTCATTATCATTCAAATCATTACCAATTATAACACCATCGACCGTTTCATGCAAAATTCCACCATCCTCCGCAATAACCGCATCCTCCGTCGTAGTAAGCTTATTTTCCGGTGACATCGACTCACACCCCTATACGTCCTCTTCTTGTGTTTCTTTAGACTGACCCACATCGCTAGGCTCCGTGAGTTCCAGAAACCAATCATCACTGTCTTCCGAAATCCATACTCGGAATTTACGATCCTTCCATTTTAACGTAATCTCTTCAGCAACTCTCTTCCCATCCCCAACCAGGACTCCCACGAACTTATAAGAAAGATCAACATCAGATTCGGATCTCGTAGCTTTATGGACCACCCTTCCAAACATGCTACCAACCGATTGAATCACATCGTTACTCAGGACATGTAAAGGAATCCCTTGGATTTTAAGCCAAGCTATCCTTTCAAATACCAAAACCTGGCCCTCCCACAAGACTATCGACTGAAACTTATCTTTAAAACAAGAAGCATCATCCTTAAACTTCAAAGCCGACTCATGATCTCCAAACATATCAAGAGATCAAGGCCACCAATATATTGGATATTAACTGTTTCAAACGACAAATCTTGCAAAATTACCTTAACATTCTTTAAAAAAGAAAAATCAGTCATCCTCACCACCGTACCCTTGCCATGCACAGAACTAAAACCAACCCTTCGTTGTCGATCGTGATAGATTGTCCCACTAACATGTCTTTAAATGATCGACCCCCTACTTCTGACGTCCCCGATTTAAACTCCGAATTGCTACCAGCATTGCATGGAATGTCTTTATTTTGTTCGGCCTTCTTCGATCTCTCTTCCTTATGGTTATTGATTTTGCCGTCTTCTAATACAAACCTGGCTATATTGAACCAAAGTTTGTATTCCCCCATACGAATACTTCTCAAATTTCTCAACAATTCTTCTTTATCTTTAACATCTAACAAAGAAACAAACCCATAACGATTACCTCCTTTATCCCTCTTTCTTGCGATATATAAATCGAAAATCGGGCCAAAAGGACGAACTTGAGAAGCCAGATCGTTACCACTGCATCCCTCTGGAAGATTAGTCACAAAAATCTTCAGAATCCGTCGTTGAATATGCTCCGAAATAGGCTTCTGGCGTTCCATTATGCTCTTGTACCTACCTTACGCACTCTTTCTTCTGATCTTTATAGTGAATTTAATCATATGCATTAACTCATGTATTAATTAGAATAAGTTATTTAAATGATGACAATTTAGGAACACTTACATAAAATACTTGTATCATATGCTTAAATAGTTGTTATAGATGTCTTATAAAAATATAAAATTATCAATCTGTCCATGGGTATTGTATTATATAATAGTAGAGATAAACGTAGGTAAATGACTAAAAATTAAAATATGCATGAACAAGTTCGCTTGTTGAGTTTATAAACAAAATTTACACATGTGTGTTTATAAAGTATAACATGTAAAAAATAGGTATCACTAATGACAAAATTAAATGATTTCGGGTTGGGGTGCCAACTTGGAAGACAACACCATCGCCACCACACCACTACACTATCACTCAACATGTCCCTCGTGCTCTTTGTCAATATTGTCACCCCTACCCCACCATCGTCACCACACCAAAGCCACAACCTATGAATCATCAAGACGAGTGTGGTAGTGGTGGTGGCGACAATGATGACGGGGACGCTAGAGCGATGGCTAGGGTGGCAAGGGCGACCAGATTGGGGTGTCAACAGGGATGGATTGATGTGATGATAGTGAGTGGTCAAAGATTTTAATTTTTTTGGTTGAATTTTTTTTTCAATTTAAAAGATTTTGAATTCACATAAATGAAAGAACTTGAGTGAATTAATCCAATTTTAATTCAAAAACTATTGATTTTTCATCTAAACAAATTACAAACATAATTCAAATTCTAATGCTAACAAATTTAGGAACTAAACACCTTAAGAAATGAAGCCTAGTCAAATCCCACTGAATTCCATGAACTAGACTCACCCATAGTTGTTGCCTTTGCACGTATAGGATTAATCTTTTCGAGCTTGCTTAATGTAATGAAGTGTTATAATTAGGACGGTAAATGATTTAAATATTCAACAAATATACATTCGGAATCATTTAACATGAAGTTTGTATATGTTCATTTATGAAAAGCAAAAGTACATGAATGACCTTAACATTTTATCCTTAAACTGGTAGAATTCCCCCATGTGATGCTTTAGGAATTTGGGAATCCATGTGAGAGTTGACACAAATTGATTTTTTTATAAAATCCGTAACAAAACGTGGGAAATTTTAATAATTTTACAACAATATTCAGAATATATAAATCATATATCCAAAGTTATAAAAGAAAATCGTATCTTAATAAGTTCAGTTTTTAAAAAAAGAAATTCATGTCAAAGCGTAAGAAATTTTTTTGTCCCGTCTTGATTATATATGAAATTATATCAAATTGTAGATAAATATAAGCATTTTGTCAATGGTTTTTTTGAAGTTCTTAAAACATTATATAAATAAAAGTTATTAAAGGACAAAATATGTGTAAAACTAATATAAACAATAAAACAATAAAAAATAAAAAAGGAATACAAACGCCAAATTATAAGAGGTGCTACTCTTCATCCACGTTTCTTCTTAATATGCGTATCAATATCATTAGAAGAATGATCATGACTACATGCGCTATTTGAGTTGATATTCGTTCATTCAATAAATTTTTAATAACTCGATTTTTAACAAAAATTTATGTCGGAATATACAAAAAGAATATACAAAATTGTGTATTTTGATTTTTCAAAAAAGTTAAATATTACAAACTACTAAAGAAAAATAAAATTAAACATATAATTAGTTTATTAGAATATAATCTTACAAGAGAAAACAAAACCCACATTTGCTTCCTCAACGGGCACATCTCACAACTACTTTCTCAAAGACGAATCATACTTTCACATTGACTAGATCAACCATTGGGTCACTTAGAACCCACAAATGTTTTACAAACCATCTAATTATCATATATGTGTATACTTCTTAACCACCTAGAACATGTTTGAAGGTTTTCTTTAAATTCTTCTTATTTTATCTGATTACATGTTATTATAAATGCATGATTCACTAAATTTATGCATTTGTTTAGCTCTTTAAATTGGTCCCCTAAAGGGACATCATAGCGGTTAAACAGTGTGTCTCACAACAAAAAAATTAAAGTTCAGAATCAACATGACGCAATTTATGATGTATTTATGCTAGAATATCTGAAAATAGTTGTGCAAAAAATTTTAACTTGGTCAAATCGTAACGTCCGCGTAAATAAATAAAAGTTAAAGGGTGTGACGGTTTAGAGACTACAGAAATTAATACAACCCTTGAAAAAAGGTCAAATGCATGGCTTTAACTAGTCGATAATCGATAATCAACAATATAAAAGTAGTGACATATGTGGGCGACCCCCAATTAAATGTTACAATTTTGTAGAGGGTTTAAAAATTCATGATTTCTTGTAACGCGTTTAAAGAAATGAAAATAAAATAGTTATTTATACCCTTCGTTAGAAAGCAAATGTATAAAATTGAACATGAACAGCATAGATTAACATTTAACAATCATATATCAAGAATCTACAACCGAAACATGATCTCCATTATGGTTTTATGTTGAAATATAATGAAACGAATCTCTATATATTGTACAAGCTTCTATGTTAGTTTCGGAATGTGCTTTTTCAATTAGCGCCAAAGTCGTATTGATATGGAGAACATGACTACTCTTATAACGGCTGAGATGTTCATTTGCTTGAAATATTACTTAGATGTGGTTGAAAGAATACAAAATAGATCCCCGCTCTAGGGAATTGGAATATGTAGTTGAGAAATATGAGAACGAGGTAGAAGGTGGATTTACGTCCGGAATGACCGTTCGGGTTTGGCAGGCCAAGAATTTAACGTCATGACGAGAAAACGAGTCGGTGAATAAACTATAAAAAGTCAAAAAAATATATTTCATTACGACTTGTACTCTCTTTTTATGTATTTCAATTTATAAGTTTTTAAGTATCAAATAAAAGAAATGAAATTTGGCTACTTTTTTTTAACTTTACATTTTCTATTAACAACAGTTTTTGAAAAATCGGTTTGGACCTGAACTGATTACGAACTGACCCCAACCGGTTACGATAAAGTTCAAATCTTTTTGACCAAAATCAGTTTGTAAACCAAACCGGTTTATACAATTATACACAAACCAGTTTTGACACACGATGACCAAAACGGGTTGCACGCCTGTAAGTAAGCATGACATGTATAGAAAATAACAACCATCAATTTTTACAGTCTTAAATAGTCTAAAATTAAAAGAAAATCAAGAAAACAAAAAAAAGGAATATTGAGTATAGTTCTTATACACAGGGCTAAGGATCTTCTTATTTGTACATCCGATTATAAATTATGCTACCACACAACAAATTAGGGGATGTTTGTTTCACCCTTTTAATGATTCAGATGTCTAAATGGTTTAGCATTTAATTTTTCAGACTATTTGTTTCACGAGCAAATATCTGAATGGTTTAGACATTTGCCTCTGAAAGGTTAAGTATTATACTAATTTTGAATGGTTAAGACCTCAGATCAGACATTTGTTTTTGAATAGTGAAGCGACATACTAGTTTTTAATAATTCAGATCTTTTAATGGTTCAGCACTTAATGGTTCAGACCTTTTATTAGTTTTTCATTTAATCATTGAGAAATTATCAAACAGTCTATTAGACATCTTTACCAAATCGATATCGATGTCCTTTCACTTATCAGTTTGTCTATCTTATAATAAGTCTAAGCTATACATTGATACTCTTGTGCAGCTTAAAAACAAAGTTTTCGGAACCGCATCGGATGTCGAACCGGACGTCTTACTGGTCCGGTGATCGGACCGGTCAAATCGGATGATGTCATAATTATATCTTAGAATATTGTTTTATAATTAAAATATATTTATTTTATTTATTTAACCCGTATATTATGATGGTTGCTAAAAACTATAATATGTAACCACTTATCTACTACACTTAAAACAAAGCATACATTTGTTTTATGCTACTGATTCTTTTTCTACTATTTTTATTATAATATTAGTTTTAGTAAGACGTGTATTACACAATATAAATAATTAAAATATTAAAATTGTAATTACATATTTTTATTTGTAGTTACTTATATCAATGGCTACATCCAATAAAAATAAATGATCTAAAAATAAAATATAAAAAGTTACATTTCTAAATCACAGACGTGTAAATACTTTCTTGTAAACTGCATTTTATGGAACATGAATAGGCTTCAATCCGTCTCTACCCTTCAGTGTTGGTCGAGTGTATATGTTCGTGATTTCTAATTAATCTGCTACTATTATGAACTCACCTATACAAACGTAAATGTAAATGGAGTATTCAATTTCCTTGGAATTTCATATCACATGTGTTGAAAGCATCATGGTCCCAATAGGTTTCATTTGTCTCTCCTCTATTCGTAATTTCCCACTTACCTTTTCTTTTATTTGTTAACGTAAATCGTGGACCCACAATTAAATTCTGAAAAAAATATGTATAGGTCTATGTGATCGTGGACCAACAATATTTGACGTATATCCAAGGATCCCAAATATTTTAAAATAATACATGTGCAAGACTTCTTAAAAGTTTACTTCACAATATAATATAACTAATTTTATTGTTTTACAGGAATAAACAATAAAATCGTTACATAAATTATATAAAACTTGAACTTTTACATTTTACTTATTCAACTTGAATCCATTTCCTTGGTTTGTCTAAAGGTAATCCATATCATAATTTCAACCATTTTAACATTGCAAGAGTTAAGAGTTCTACTAATACCTAATTAAATTACTCCGTTACTCAGTTATAACATTCGGTCATGTAATAAAAATACGATTCAATAATAAACAAAACATTATCATCAGAATGTAAAAAACACATAATATTACTTTGAAATTTTGAGTTGAAGTAATCTTTAGCGCTATTATTGTCTCTTTTGTCCAAATATCCAACCACGAATCGTCCTTGTCTTTAATCTTAAGTTCAAGACTCCGAAATATTAGGTATGAGAGTTTTTAAATTATTATCATCATTGGGTATTTACCACGTATTAGGATTGGGCTTTAAGGGCATTAGGTATTTAGTAAGAGTGCACTTATTTAGTTATTTAATTAATTAACTCGTAGACTTTTGAATGTTTGAGTTTATATTTTTTATAACTAATGGAGTTACCGTCCAGAAAAACATTATTGTCACTCAAAAAACTTCTACATCTATTTTCATATACGTAAATTCACTGTATTCTGCTAGTTACTTAGAAGAATACATACTAGGTCTGTCCCTCGTTCAATGCAACATCCAAGCGAGAGAGAGAGAGAGAGAGAAGTAAGTGGTGATAGCTTGTGTTAGATTTGGGTTCAAATTTACATTATCATCTCACTATTCGCTTCAACTGCCTGTGGCGATGTAAGATTGAACATTTATTCAACTATTAATGTTCTTACCATGAACCTCCTGATGTAAATAACTTTCCCTTATGTGGAGATATATGGAATTAATTACAAAAGTGGCTCATCATGTTAGTGAATTCCTCTCATCTCCTACCCGTTGCAATTGTGATTAAGATTCAAGAAAGATATCAGTTTTAGTGACCCCACCCCACCCCTTTCAATCCAGTTGCGGTTATTTGCGGGTACTACACTTGTCTAGTGAATCAAATGTGGGAAATCGAACCAATAATGGTATCAATTAGTATTGTATATATTCTTTATTGTTTTGTACTTGTTTATATTTTCTCATTTCATGTGTCCTTGTATTGTAACTTTGTTATGTATAAATACATGTCTCTTCACTCTTGTAACTCAAGAGTGAGACTTATCACATGGTATAGAGCCATTAAGTTGAGTTATTCCCTCCCTTCACCTTCATCTTCCCCCTCCCTTCCTCTTCCCCTCAAACCGTCGCCCTCCTCATGGCCTCCCCCTCCTTCTCTACCACCGATTCTCCCCTTCCCCTCAATACTCTTGTTCACCTCCTTACTATCAAACTCTCCTCTACCAACTACATCCTATGGAAAAACCAAATCACTCCCATCCTCTCTTACCAAAATCTTCTCCCTCATGTTGATGGCACTGGTGTTGTCCACGCTGCTACCTTACTTGCATCTGAAAAAGTGGTTCCCAACCCTGCATTCTCCATTTGGATTGCCGATGATCGATGTATTGTCATCATCCTTCAAGCCTCCCTTACTGAGGAAGCCATCTCCCTCATCATTGGTCTCAATTCTGCTTGTGAGATCTGGCTTGCTCTCGAGAATGCGTACAGCAACACCTCCATCGAACGTGTTCACACTCTCCGTGATCAACTTCGTCAATTAACCAAAGGTGACAAGTCCGTGGCTGAGTTTGGCCGCGCCTTCAAGTCTCTCTGTGATCAATTAGCGGCCATCGGCCACCCAGTTGTTGACACTGATCAAGTTCATTGGTTTCTCTATGGGCTTGGGCCGTCCTTTGAGACATTCTCCACCTCAGTTCGTGCCTCGCGACCGACACCTCTATTCAGCGATCTTCTGGCTCGGGCCGAGAGTCACGAACTCTTCGTTCGTGCTCTTCATGGATCCTCCATGCCTGCTGCTGCATTCACTGCCCTTGCACGTCCACTGCCCTTACCCGTCCACTGCCCCCCTCCTCCCGTGGCCGATCAAACAAGTTTGCTCGGGGCTCCAGCACTTCTGGCGGTCGGGGCCGTGGGCGACGTCCACCCCACTGCCAACTTTGTCGTTCTCCCGGACATTATGCCAACAACTGCCCCAGTCTTGCCTCTTATGCCTCGAAGCCGGCCCCTCTCGATGATCAGTTGGCACAAGCTTTTCATGCTCAGTGCCATGTCTCCTCCTCTGGCCCGGACTGGTACGTTGACTCCGGGGCCACTGATCACATGACCTCCTCGGCTGCCGCGGTCTCCAACCCCACGACCCCTCCAGGTAATCCGTCGGTTACCTTTGGCAATAATATGACTCTCCCCATCTCCCATCGGGGCACTGGCAATCTCCCTAACTCTATTACGTTACGGGATGTTCTTGTCGTCCCACACCTAACTAAGAATCTGTTGTCCGTGAGTAAACTCACCAACGATAGTGACATTGATGTCATCTTTTCTGATCATTGCTTCCTTTTTCAGGATCGTCGAACCAAGAAGGTTCTGGCCAAGGGAACTCGTGAAGATGGGCTCTATGTTTTACATCCGGAAGCCAATAAAGCCTTCTTGGCTACCACTGCTCCGAAGGCCTCATATGAAACATGGCATTCTTGTTTGGGTCATGTTGGTTTTGATACAATTGTTTTACTTCAAAAACTTGGCTTGTTATCTTTAACTTCAAT
>BJCO01001827.1:0-13584 GCA_018326465.1 Flaveria floridana
AGTTATATATATATATAAATAAATATATATATATATATATATATAAATATATATATATATAAACATATATATAGATATATATATATATATATTAATATATATATATATCAATTATACAATAGAGCAACTTATTGCTATTGAAATCGGACCGCCAAATCCGGCCGATTATGTTTACGTTTATATGAAACAGTGAGACCACATTTTGCCCAAAAATCTAGATCAAACTGGGCGAGCCAAACCGTAAACACACCTATTATCTATAGTATATATAAAACATATGAGAATGATATTTTAAGATATCATTAAATTAAGAACACTTACCTCACTTAATGCATAAGGTACAAATATTTTTAAAGGTAAAATAATATTTTTAGCATTATTTACGGATTATCTCTTACAATTAATTACATAATAACCTTATACTTACTATAAATTTTATAAAATTTTATATCATCCACCCATAAACCAAAAAAAAACTTAATTTGTTTTAAGATTTCTATTATATCAATCAAAATGTGTATTTTTGAACATTTTGGTGTAAATTTTTACTGAACTGATTTGTATTTTATAAGATACAATAAGTTAATTCTTAAATGTAAAAGTCGTCATGCAAAATCTATTTATTTTGTGTTTTAAATTTTAGCTTAAAAATATAATAACATTTTATAAAATTTCTAAGGATAACAAAAATTAAAATATATGTCGGATGTAAAATATTGCCCCAGCGTATTGTGCGGTCACCCTTCTACTATACTAAATAAAAGTTGACGGTGAGATAGCAAATATGCAATCAAGTGATAAAATCAAAGGGATTGTTTATGCCGTTTTCTCTGAAAGATTATTTACAAATGGTTTATACCATTTACAAGGGGCGGGAATTCTTAATTTGTTGGGTTACGTTAAAATGTTTAAACACACTCATTAAAAACACCTTTTATCGCAAAGCCCACCGGTAATGACACGTCAATCCAGCCGTACCACCACCTCCATTACACCACTTTTATAATCGGAGAGTGGGGCTGCTCCGTGGGGCTACTTCCAAAAGTTATATAATCGTAGGTGCTTGCCATGTGATCAGTAGCGGAGCTTAACTAATTTTGTAGGGGGGCGGGGGAGCGAAATTATTTTTTTAGAGGGTGGACGAACTCGTTATTTATATAAAAATTTACACTACCGGATTAAAAATTTACACCTTCAGGTTAAAATTTAACATTACAGACGAAAAAATAGGTGGGGGGAGTCGGCGGGCCCCCGACCCCTATTAAACTTCGTCCCTGAATATGATAATAATCTTTTTTCGACCAAACATTCAACCAATTCACATAACACATACCAAAAAAAGAAAATATAAATTAATTTAAAAAAAAAGAAAAAGAAAAGGCAAAAGTTAAAAGTGATTCTTCACATTCAATTGATTACCTTTTTTCGTATTAAAGAATTGGTGGTCATTTGAAAAATCTCCCATTTACTCTCTCCACCCACAGTTTTCACACACCACAATCGACCATCACAGCATCACCGGCGATTCGGCCTCAACTATGGCTCCCCCTGCAGGGCAACTCCTCCATTCAAGGTAAGTGTTTTTAACTTTCTTGTCTCTTGAGTAGTTGGGTTAATAATCCCATTTCGTTTCTTTCTTTATTTAATTTTTGTTTTTACCATCAAAGAAATAAACAGTTTCTTCAATAATATCACAAGTTGATGAATTCCTTGTAAACTTGAAACACCCACTTTCTGGATCTGATAAACCCATTGCGTGATTTCGTATTACCATTGGTCGGTTAGGGTTTAATCTCGAAGAAGGTGTTCGGTGGTGGTTGGGTGTTGGGCATGAGGGTTGGCGATTGAGATCAGATAGTTTTTAAAGAAAATGGTGGTGATTCGATGGTGCAGTGGACGTGATGGCGGTGAGGGTGGCTGACAGGGTTGGTTTTTTTCATATCTGTTTTTTATTTTTATTTTTTTTATGTATATATATAGAGCGGCTCCTAAATCTATTTTAAAGTTTACATAATTAGTCCTTGAAAATGATAAAAAAACATAAATATCCTTAGATTAACTAGAATAATTAACGGAAATTAGTTTTAATACTTAAATTCGTTACAAAATTAAAATCACAATACTCAAACTTGTTATTAAAAATCATTAGTATTCAAAACTGTTGTTTTCTATAAATCATAAGGATTATATACGTAATTAAGTCTACCTATTTATTTAATTACCTAGCTGTATAATCTTAAAGTCTAGGGTCATGGAACATCAGTTTTTGTGTTTTGAGGGTAAAAGTTGTGTTTTCATATTTGGCCGTTTTTGATTTGCTAAATTATTTAAGTATTTAATTTTATACTAAATAACTATTTATTCAATTTGTATAACAAAATATGTGAAAACTTGCGTTAATTCGATACGTTTGTTAAGTTTATTTTATTATGTTGACGTTATTTCTTTCAATATGTTTGCTTTGATGTTTGCAATTTCGAAGTGGGAGTGATCGTTGTTACTATATTTTTTTGTATAAAAGTTTTCATATTCAAGTTTTTATAAAAGTTTTCATAGTCGGAGTGATAGCTATTACCCACGCAACGTGCGTGGGAGCATTTCTAGTTTCATATAAAAATCTAATCAATGCTATTTTTTTATTAAACGCGTGTTTACGCTCAATTGATCAAGTGTGTTTTTTTTTTGTTTTACCTTAGTTTTGATGTTTTTGTGGTCTGAACGCTACAAATCAGTCGGTTTTTTTCCGTGTATAGTCAACTGATCAAACTTTGTTTTCTTTGATGCAGAGATCCAGTTCGAGCCCGAAGAATTTGTTATTTATTTGTAGCTGTCTTAGTAATAATAGTTGGAATCATATGTTACGGCATAATAACTCTAGAGATTCTAGCACACGTAAAAATATTACATGATGATATTAGAAAAAACATACATTTAGAAACGAAAACTCACAAAAACACACTATATATAGGTGGTAATTTTATTCAATAAGATTAGGTTTAAGAAACGTGGTGTGTTCCTAGCAACCTTAGAAGATTCACGTTACAATTTGAGTCTAACTTTGAGGAATCACACAATTAGTATCCCCACAATTAGTGTATATAATAAAGATGAGTTAGAACCATATATTATGGTATTCCTCGAGGAAATACAGGTTCAATGCACTAAGGAGGAGCTAAATATTTTTCATGAAATGTTAAAGCGAGACAGTATATCGTTACACATTGATGCGGTTTACCGGTTTCGTGTACGTTTTCCTAATCCTTTGGTTATTCCTTCTAAATATGTAAAAATAATTTATTATTGTACAGTTAATTACCATAAACATAAAGAATACAATGTACAATGTATTTGAATTTAAATGACATGTTAATTTGATTTATATATTATTTAAATGTGTATGGTTTCATTTATACAATTACGAAACATGTTCAATCTCGAAATGAGTGACCTTGATATGTTGTACGACTATTTAGGTGCAACTAGTAAAATAAGACGTGTGTTTTGCCGAGAGTTAAAACAGAAAGATTGGCACCTACGTGATCATACCACCTTCACAATCGCAGGGCAATGGTCTTGCGAATCCCAGATAGATATAGTTCCACTACTGTAAGTTCTCGAGCCTGGAACTAAGATCACCATGCAACCTGCCAAAATTAAGCTAGCAACAGATGACAGTTGCTTACCAAGTTCGTAACCTTCATTGTTTTTCGTTTTTTCATTCACAGGACAAATTACAAGCAATTGATTCTAACTACCCGTGACCTTCATAATAAACTATAACCAATGTTTTCAGAACCGGATCGAACGTCGAACCGGACGCCTTACTGGTTTGGTGGTCGGATCGGATTTATCTATATTTTAATTATATTTATATATGTAATTAAATATAAGTAATTTATATATAATATATATATATATATATTTTATAATTATATATAATATTTAACTATATTTGAATATCCGACGTACTAATTTATGGTTTAACATCCCGTTTTTACTCATTAAAATCAGAAAAAAACACACAAAAATCGAACTGAACCGGTCCGAATTCTTGGTCTGACCAGCGGTTCGGGATGAACCGACCGGTTCAACCAGTAAAAAACGATTCACGCCAGACGGATCAAACACGACACCGATTCCCGGTCGAACCGGTCGGAATGGCTGGTCCGATCCGGTCTAGAAAACAATTACTATAACCGCTAGAAATTGAATACATGCATATAGCAAACTAAAATGTAGGTAAAAGGTTAAACAACTTTACTAGGTTAATGGGTAGACCCACCCTGGTTCAAGTCTATTTTATGTTCATTCAAAGATTTTAGTTATTGGTCATAAAAATCTGGAAACCAAGTGTTTTACAGCAACATGAAACACATTTTTCTATCACGAAGCAAAAGTTATATTTTAGAACTTTATAATATAAGATACATCAAGTACGCTAGCTAAAACCACAAAAACATTACAGACCTTCCTAACCGTTGTTATGCAATTTAGCTTTAAAAATCAAGAATGATATACTACACGTGCGAAACTTATTATTAACATAACGCGTAGTAGCTATGAATCACAGGCTAACAAATCTAAATGATACAAAAATACAGAGGGAAAAAATGATAATGTTGTAAAAAATGATAATGTTGTAATTTGAATTCATAAGTATTATGTTAAAGTTGACACATAGATCAGAATAAACAAAATCTGTTAGTCCAGAATAATCACACTTGAATCAGATAATTGAAAAATTATATATCAAACAATAATGAACACAATAAAAACCCCAGTTTGATCTCTATTGATTGCTTATGATTTGTACAAAGTGGAAACCCTAATCAATTAGTCATTCAACCATTAGTCAACTCTAATTACAATTAACCTATTTATAGTGAATATAATATTCACTAATTGTACTTAACTCTGTCAGGACCGTGTACGTACGGGATACTAACAGATTCTGCGTGAGAGAAGATCAAATAGTGCGAAATTCTATTTGATTGCCGATCCAATTAGTGAGAACATTAACCCGATCGATATAAGAATGAACTAAATGTTAAGAACGAGTAGGAATCGACGTGGGAGACTAAAGAAGAGATGAGGCAGCATTACCCACAATTGTTTGAGTAATAACAGGTTTCGGGGTCGAAACATATATAATGGGGGTGGACTTGTAACACCCGGTTGTTTTCTTTGAAGCTGACGAAAGAAGAAAAATAAATAAAGTCCAAAGTCGAGGGACCAAACTTACCAAAACAGGAAAATCCTAGAATGAGTAAGGGTTTAAGAAGTGGAAGGCAGCCCATACCCTCCCCCACCCTTGTGAAAATCGGCCGTAGAGAGAAAAAGGGGAGAAAAGAGGGTTCAAGCTTCGGTTTTCTTGGTTTCGATCATGAAAAGTTGAAGTGTAGCGGGTTGTTTTGAAGCTCTACACGACGGGGTGGTTTGTGTGAGTTCTAGGACCCTTCTTTTACAGGTTTTCAACTAATTTGGGGCTGGAACACATAGTAAAACCTATTTTTGAAGTGTGTGTGTTGAACCTGTGTGTATGTGTTTGTGTGTGATTCGAGTGGGGTTTGATTTTGGGCTTTTGTGTGCTTGAATGGTGTTGTGGTATGTGTTTCTAAGGTTTAGGATGGCTGGTTTATGCTTAGAACACGTTTGAGAGGGTTTGGAGGCCGAAAATTATAGATTAGGTTCGGGAAGAACTGTGTTCTGCATCAGCTAGGGCTCATGCGACTGGAAGCCATGTGACTGAATGGCATGCGACTGAAGGCCATACGGTTGAAAGACATGTGACTGAGGTCCATGCGCATGGGTGGCATGCGACTGAGGTCCATACGCATGAATTTATACGACTGAGGCCAGGCGCCTGAACAGTGTGCGAATGAGGCCATGCGCCTGAATAGTGTGCGGCTGAGTCCATACGCATGGAAGTCATGAGACTGAAGGCCATGCGTCGGGGTGTTATACGACTGAGGTCCATGCACCTGGAGGCCATGCAATTGAGGTTCGTTCGTATGAAAGTTATGCGACTGAAGGCTATGCGACTGGAAGCCGATATGCCTAAGTGTTCATTCGCCCATAGTGTCCATTCGCCTTAGTGTTCTCATGTGCATGGAAGGCCATGCGACTAAATAAGGTCCACACACCCAAAAAGGTCTCATACACCCGAAAGAACATAGTTTATTTTTTGACTTTCGGGGGAAAGTGCAGATGTAGGTTTTGACTTGGGAGGTTCCCGGTGGTTCGCATAAATTGACTTTTGTGGTCATAGACATTATGTTGTGCATGTATGATGATGTATGATGATTGATGCTTATGCATGTGGTATATATGTTCGTACGTATGATGGTGCCTTGTAGGATGATGTTTGCATGTTTATGAAAAGTGTTATGTAACGTAAAGTGGAAGATAATGAAAAGAGGAACGAAATGAAAGAATGCATGCATTAAGGAATGAACGAACGAAAGAAAGGCTTGCAAGCAAATGCATATAGCAAACTAAAATGTAGGTAAAAGGTTAAACAACTTTACTAGGTTAATGCGTAGATCCACCCTGGTTCAAGTCTATTTTATGTTCATTCAAAGATTTTAGTTATTGGTCATAAAAATCTGGAAACCAAGTGTTTTTACAGCAACATGAAACACATTTTCTATCATGAAGCAAAAGTTATATTTTAGAACTTTATAATATAAGATAGATCAAGTACGCTAGCTAAAACCACAAAAACATTACAGACCTTCCTAACCATTGCTATGCAATATAGCTTTAAAAATCAAGAATGGTATACTACACATGTGAAACTTATTATTAACATAACGCGTAGTAGCTATGAATCACAGGCTAACAAATCTATATGATACAAAAATACAAAGGGCAAAAACGGTAATGTTGTAATTTGAATTCATAACTATTATGTTAAAGTTGACACATAGATATGAATAAACAAAACCTGTTAGCCCAAAATAATCATACTTGAATCAAATAATTGAAAAATAATTGATCAAATAATAATGAACACAATAAAAACCCCAATTTGATCTCTATTGATTGCTTATGATTTGTATAAAGTGGAAACCCCTCATTCAACCATTAGTCAACTCTAATTACAATTAACCTATTTATAGTGAATATAATATTCACTAATTGCACTTACATCCTTAGACATCAAAAATGATTAAAACAAGATAAAATATATTTTGTTCACACAAAATATATTTGTTATAATAAAACTCATAGTCATCTAAATCTTCAACGTCTCGTCTTGGTTCTTCATCTCGAACGTGTTGTGTTTTAATTTTATGTTGACTTTGACCGTGCCATTGACTTTTGTTGATTTTGACTATGTTGATAATATAAACTATCTTATACAGCTCCAACAATCACTATCTTGAGATCACATCCTCAAGATATACTTTAGCACAAAGATGAATTTAAACATAACAAGAAATGAGATCATACTGATGACTGAATCTAATCACAGTATTTGAAAGATTTTGAAATTCTCAAACAGATCAATAACGATTACTGATATGTTTGTCCACTTAAACCTATGCCCTATCTTTTCCAACAAGCAGCGGATGATTCGTTAGGTTCCACTAAGAAATTTAGAAAGCTAGGACCCCATAATTATTTGGCAAAAACCCTCACCCAACCACAAGATTTCTTGAATTTTGTTACGATCTTTATAGATCAAGTCTTGTGCATTAGTGTGCAAGTGATTATCAATAGAATATTGCAAATTCTATGATGAATTCATCATATTATAGTATGCAAGTGATTGTCATCGTTAGATGATTTAACACATGCTCTAGGTCTATACTCACGTATAATAAAGGAGATGACTATTTAATCATGTGCCGATGAGAGCTCTTATAAGGCCCCGTTCCCGGGACCCTCACAGCTGGTCAATCATCGCACATAAAATATATATTTACATTTACTTTAATAAAATATTGTAGCAAAAATATTTAAACACCCATTTCATTGAATTAATAATTTGCTTTTGCAAAATAATACATCGTTTTCAAATTACAAAATACTTGTTGCATTACATCACAAAAACATTATAAAAATGGATGCCATCCAAAACGAGCCAAGTAGGCGCCCCATGCCATCCTTAACAACTATTACCTGCCAACTGGAAATACATAAAAGTTAGCATTGCTAAGTGAGTTCTAGGTTTGAAATAAAATATACTTTACTTTCAGTTGAAACTGTTCTTTACTTTCTTTCAAATCATACTATACTTTCGTACATGATCACACATCGTACGTACACATAGATAATATCATTATTATCTTCCTTTACTGTTCATCACTTTCTATAGAACCGGTGAAGGGGTTCACTTACAACACAACAACACAAAGAGGAGATTAACCAAACTTAATCAAACAGTGAACTAGATTAATCACAATCTATGATACTAAGAACACAGGTAATAAGTAAGAGACAGAACAAGAGAACACAAGTGTTTGGTTTTCAAGGATGCAGTATATTGCTTTCTCAAGTTCTATTACAAGTGTTACAAAGCATAAAGGAAAGATACAAGAACAAGAAATACTTATACTACATCTTACAGCCGGCCATACTATGAAAGCCATCTGGATACAATTGACTAGACATAAACAAAATCAATTGTAGAGTCAAAAGGCAAATTGCCTAGTGACTATGACATGCCATAGCTCACATCCTTATCTATTATAAAAATGATAAAGTACATGAAGTAGAAAGTTTAAATACTCAAGACCTCAATATACAGTTATCAAAAGCATAGACCTTTTCACCAACTCATGTAAGTTGGTGACTTTACAGAGTTATAACGGAAATGGGTCCAACTTTATGGAAAAGTACATAAGATAAAGCATGTGCTAAAAGTCTTCGGAAGAAATCTGTCTTCATGAGTTGAAGCTTCGGAAGACTTTGTCTCTGAGGATTCGGAAGACTTCGTATTTGGCTTCGAAAGATATTGGTCTTGGCTTCGGAAGATTTCACACTTATAATATTTCTATTGCATGTGTGAAACTTCCTAAGCATTATTCTTCAATGCACTTGTGCAGCATGCAGGATAGACTTTGGATGTTTGGGTTGCATCAGCCTCTTCATTAATCTCTACAAACTCCCCCTAGGCTTATGCTACCAAAACACTTAGTAGACTTCAGATATCAACAGTCCTTATTAGGATGATCACCATTCTTTCTTCATAAGGTGATCAAGATCATTCAGACTGTCAAAATATCTTCTCATGTCAAAGTGATCATGCAGAGGCAACTAAAACATATCTTTCCAAGTGTAAATGTCTTTAGTGCCTTGATCTCTAATGACATGCCATCTTTCTAGATTTATGGTGTATGTCCAAAACAAGATGTGTCTTCCTGATGCTAAAGGAGCTGTTTGAATTGGAGTTGATGTAGCATCCTCTGGCCGCACATCCTCAGGATGTTCTGACTCATCCTGAGGTTTAGAAGAGGGTGTGGTCTTCTTCTTCTTTGGCTTTGGTTTAGAAGCCATCCTCTTCTTTCTCTTTGCTGGTTTTATCTGAGAAGATTGACCCTACTGTGGATCAGAAGATAAAGTTTGCTGAGATTCATTAGGAGGTCCAGGTTGTGATGTCTCTAGTTGTTCAACCTTAACCTCCACTTCAGGTGAGGCTTGACTTGTAGGGGAGTGTAAGTCAATGAGCTCTCCACTTTTGATCTTTTGCTTGATCACCCTGATATGCTTATCCATAGTGGATAGAGACATGGGGCCAAGTCTCCTTCTGGTACAGCTTCAAGAAGCTCATCATCCTCTGCCTGTCAGCTGACTTCTTCATGCTCTTTTGGATGATGGCTCTTGATTTGGCAGCTTCTTCCCTTAGTTTCCTCTTAATTGTCTTTTTGTCCTTGACTATCTCAAGTTCGAGTTGTTTTAAGTACTCAAACTCAACATAGTCATAGGACAAGGGAAGAAGTGCTTCTGCCTGATAAAAGCCTATGGCACTCAGGTAGTTGATCATCTTGATCCTATCTTCTTCTTTGTTCTCCTGAGCTTCTTGTTGAACCATATCCTTTTGTGCAGGACTTTCTTGAACTGGAGAGAGGGTAGGCATATGCTTGTACAGTCTTTTCTTTCTTCTCTCTTCTTTGACTTGTACTAGAAGCTCTACATCTTCTACCTCTTTCTTCTCCCTTGACCATTCCAGGTCAACCAGTTCATTTAACTCTTCCAAGGGGAGAGAAATGACACTTTCTATGTTATAGTTCCTTGTCTACAGATAATTTATCCTGACTACCCTTAACTCATCATTCTAAGTATATGGTCTGTGGGCAGCCCTGATAGCAGACTCCGTGAGTCTTGAAGTCACAGCAGAGGAACTTTCTCCCCTCAGCTTCTTTTTCCTCTATCTCTCTCCTCCTCCTCAATCTCCTCAGATGTCATCTTTCTTTTCCTTTTATCACTCACAGACCTTTATGACTCAGGGTGGAGAGAGCTTTGTCCTTCATTGCTTGATACAGCTTCTAAGCTCTGGCTAGAGAGAGGTTGAGAATCACCTTCACTAGCAGGTGTCTCAAAAAGGGCATTGATCTCTGCAGCAGTTGTTGGTGATAAGACTGGGCTCTCAGGTTCTGTCACTGGGCCTTGAGTCAAGGTTTCCCCTATGAAGCTAATCTTAGGGTCCGCCTCAACATCCAGTTGACCGATGACATTGCCTGATTCCCACAGTCTCCTTCTAAGGCTGAACTCTATAGTGATCTTGTCTTGGATTCTTTGACCAAACTTTTCAGTCTTGACTTGCTTGGATTGACAAGTTGCATGCTGACTAGATCCAGACTGTCAAGGTCTGAAAATTGAAGATCTCTTGCTTGCCTTGAACTTTCATGATGATTAGGGCTCTCCTGTTGCTATCATATCTCCATCTAATGATATGATTGGAAGTTGATGGAGATGACATTGCCCTTGGTATCCCTTCTTCAAACAAACTCTGCATTAAGGAGTCTATAGAGTCCACATTAATATGAAATTGAGGAAGTTGTTAAGTAGGCACAATTGCAAGGGAGGATGGTGAGTCCTCAATGTCCATACTCCCTAAAGAACTCTCAGGTTCTATGATAGTAATGACTTTCTCCCGTTTTTTGGTAGCATCACCAACTTGCATAGGTGAGCTAGGAGTTAGGTCAATCACCTCCACAGGTTCTTGTGTTTCTGGTTGAGTTCCTCTTAAAGGTCTCCGAGCTAGTTGTTCCTTAAGATATGAAATATCAAGTTGTTGATCATTGACCCTATTCTGCAAGGTAGTCACTTGAGATTCAAGGTGACTAACCTTGGAGACTAAATAGGTGCATGTTGTAAATAGTGGTAGCACCTTTAGTCTTAGATTCCCCTCATCTTTATTAGAAGAGTCATTGGGGGATGAGATGATTGGACCAAAGTCCTCATTCTCACCACCAGCTTCAGGTTCTTGGCTGCTGGATTTCCTCTGCTCACTGGCAATCTCAGTTGAGATGTCAGTGGGCTGAGTTGCCATGGTTGAGGTCTTAATTATGTACTCACTTTCAGAAGTTAGAGACTCTTCCATATGGCATCCTGAACAGGTTCAAAAGTGTCCACCGCAGTAGTAGATGACTGATGGGGGCTAGAAATAAGAGCCTTAGAAACACCCATCTCTTTTTGAATAGGGGAAAGAAGAGAGAATCATGGTACTCACTGAAACCTAGATCCTCATCAGTGTAGAAATCAAGGTTGAGGATTGGTTGGTTGAGATCTATAGGCTAGGGATGGTAACTGTCCCCTGAAGGTTGATCACTTAAGTGTTAAGACTTAGAGTGATAGCTTAAGGTAGTTTGGTTGATGAGCTCATCAGGCTGAGCATGAGGAACCTCAACACGGATCCTTGAAGAGATGGAAGTGGTCTGCTCCTCAGGAGAAGTAGGAGCTCTAGTGTCCACTTCCTCCTGTGTGGGTAAGTATATGTGGGCCTCCACAGACTGAATAGTCTGAGCAGGGGTTCGTTTGGATTTTATTTGGTAGGTGATGGTGATTTGAGGCTTTGTGGGTGGTTGGGATGTAGCAGCTATGGGTTCAAACTAGCTGGTGCTGCTAGGTTGTCACCTTCAGCAATAAGCTCTAACATTTTTGGGACTAGGGCTGTTTCTACCCCAGAGAAGCCAACAGTGGGCTTTCTCAATATTTTAAAGATATCGGGCCTCATCTGTCCCAGTTTAAGAATATTACCTGTTCCCCTTAACTGTGAGCCCAGTTCACAATTAAGAATATACTGGACATATCTAGGGAACATGTAATATTCTAAAGAGTCTAAGTTAGCAAGCAAGTTGGTATAAACAAACTGAGAATACCTGAACTTGACCCCCTGAATCATTCCATGGATGATGAAGGAGAGATCCTCAGGAATCTGGTCCCATCCACCATGCTTGTTTGATAAGCTGTGGATGACCACATGGAGCAGGAATCTCCACTGGGATGAGACCTTCCCTTTCCTAAAGGTCTTTACAAAGAAATCTCCGTAATATCCCATCTACTCAAAGGAATGATTAACAACTTCCTTTGGAAAGAACACCTCATCTTCTTCGTCATCTAGCTGAAGATGCATGTTGATGATGGTTGGAGTGATGAAGATTGTTCTCCTCTGCACTGTGGGAGACAATGCCTTCTCCCCATCCATAATGACCTCTTGGTAGGTCTTCCAGAATTCAAGCAGATGATCCTCATAGAGTGGAGGATCAATGGTTAGGGAGGTGAAGTAGTTTGATAAAGCTAAGAATCAACAAACCTCTGAGAAATGAGGATCTTTCTCAGAGCTTAACAGAACAACTTGATTATGTTGCCTCTGTAGCTGCATGATAAAGTTTGGGTCATTTCTGTGAGCAAGGTTGGTCATTTTTTGGAGGTAGCTTAATGATGAAGAAAGAAAGATGAAAGAAACTTCAGAGAGAAATTTTGGGGTTCTAGGTTTGGACGAAGAACAGATGATAGAAAGAGGGGGAAACCGTTAGGTTTATATGTGAAAAGGATTTCAGATAAAGTTTAATGAAAGAGGATAAACTTTGAAATCCGGATGTCAGTCTCACATCTGAAAAAGTAGTTTACTTTTGCTTAAAAAGTATTTTTCTTGGATGTCAAAAAGCTTCCGAAGGTAAACTATCTTCGAATGTTTTAATGAAAAAGCTTACTGTAAGGCCCCGCTCACCGGGCACCCTACAGTCGGTCCTTCATCGCATATATTTTAAATAAACAATGTATGAACATACTTTTTATACATGATCATAACATACGCAGCGGAATTAATAAAGAAACATATGTACATTCTCATTCATTCATAAAAGTCATTACATCATTGACACGGTTACAAAATACAATTTACCTACGTTTCCTAACCTTACTATGTTTGCTGGGGAGACACATAGAAACCCGAGATTTCCTAGCAATCTCTCTTATGTGAATCCTCAACAAACACCAGGACTTAACTATACTATGACTGCTGCTGATGCGTATTCCTCAGCAATCATAGGGTCGTACAGCGACCTCTACCAAAATAAGAAAATATATTTATCTTCATAAAGAAGATATTAAATACAAAATATATAAAAGAGA
>BJCO01001828.1:0-10498 GCA_018326465.1 Flaveria floridana
TGATGTCTTCAGCTGTTGTCTTCAGCTGTTACCTTCAGCTGTTATCTTCAGCTGATGTCTTCAGCTGTTGTCTTCAGCTGATGTCTTCAGCTATTGTCTTAAGCTGTTACCTTCAGTTGTTATCTTCAGCTGATATCTTCAGCTGTTGTCTTCAGCTGATGTCTTCAGCTCTTGACTTCAGTTGTTACCTTCAGCTAATGCCTTCAGCTGATGTCTTCAACTGATGTCTTCAGACTTTGTCTTCATCAGTTGTTATGATCAGTTGATAGTTACAAGAGTGTTTTGGCTGCATCAGACTTCTAGGAATCCTTACAATGTTCTCGCGTGAAAGCTACTTCTCGCGCGAGAAGTCTGCGAAAAGTTGAGTTGGCCTATAAATAGCTGCGAACACCTATATCTTGCACTCACTTATGCGAAAAGTGCTACTGCTTGAGAGAGAAAACGGTTGTTTAGAGAGAGAAAGTAAAGAAACAAAGTGTTAAGGTATGTACCCTGTGTAGTAACTCGTTTTATGTACTAAGGAACGATTATTGATGAATATAACACGTGGTTATGTAGTTTTCGTTTGTCAAAGGCTTCGGGAAGGTTGTGTTTGACCTAAGACTTCATGAGGTGAGTTTCTAGTCCCCCTTTTACGTAGGTTTTAATGTTTTGGGGCTATTATGCATACTATAACATTTGAAAATGCTTTTTTATGCCTAGAGTGATGATGTTTATGACGTTATGCACGTTAGTCAGCCTTAGATGCCAAAAGATAGAGAACTGGGTGGGAAACACGTAGTTTTCGCGAGAGTATTTAAAGTTGTACGTTAGGAAATTTGAATCTGTAGGTTTCGCACGAAAGAAAGGTTCTCGCGCGAGAATTATTGTTCTCGCGCGAGAGGATGTTGTCGCGCGACAAGAAGTTCTCACGCGACATGTTGTTTTTGCGTGAGATGATGATATTTAAAAATGCAGGTTTTGAGTGATGCATTGTTATCGCACGAGAGGTTAAGTTTTTGCGCGATTAGATATTTAAAAGTGCAGGTTTTGAGTTATGCATTGTTCTCGCGTGAAATGTCAAGTTTTCGCGCTAGAAGATGAAATTGATGTATGTAATGTTTTCGAATGACCTGTTGTGATGATTTTGATATGTTATCTTTTTACGATGTAGTAGTTTTCAAACTATATAAATCACAATGTAACTTTACTTAATGTATATGAATGAATAAGTAAAGTATGATGTAAACGAAAGTGAAAGATAACGATGAGAAGAAACGGAAGTAATGAACGATGGGATCCTTTTCGCTTCCCCGGTACTATCACCTGCTTCATGTAAAATGTTTGGCTTCGTGTCCAATGAAATGGCTTTGTACCAATATAATTGCTTCGTGCACAATCTAACTGCTTCTTGAACAATGTTTATGCTTCGTGCACAATGTTTATGGGTTTGTTTATAAAACCACGACAAAGTACCAGCTTCGTGCATAATATTGGGGGTTTAGCATAAGGCAAGATCCATATGAAAGTGAAAGATGATAACGAATGAACGTACAAAACAAATGATGACAAACGATAACGAACGATGACGAAAAGATAGTAAGTGATTATTATCAAGGTGTATGTATGATGTATGATCATGTACGAACGTAAAGAATATGTTTATATGAAAGTATATTATTTTACCTGTAAAACTAGAACTCACTAAGGGCCGCTGACTTTTGTATGCATAATAGTTGGCGGGTAAAGTTTGATGCTGAGGAGGTGCAGACATGGATGCATAAGCTACTGGGAGTGATTTTAAGACTGGCATCCATATTTTGAGAACATTATCGTGTTAATATAAATTTTTAGATGTAAACAGAATGATATGATGATTTGACACGATTTTTGTGATTAATGAAAAGTTTAAATTTCGTTGCAAATGTTATGTTTTAAATGTTTTATGCGATGAATTACCAACCGTAAGCGTCCCAGGAACGGGGCCTTACACAGTACTAGCAATCCATCCTTATCCAACAATCACACTTTTTCACTTAACCCATCGGATCCCACAAGTATTCATCAACCATCACCAAACACTCCAACCACCACTACTTCTTGGGTTCTTTAAGAAGGTCCATCAAGAAGAATAACCAAACCACCTATTTGGTTACAAGATTATCACAATGGAAAGGGTCTCTCCAATGAAGAAGACAACCTAACGTCCTGTCAGTTTGCTCTAAATATAATAGATCTAGTTACATATGAGAAGACTGCTCAAAATAAAGAATGGTGTTAAGCTATGATCAAAGAACTTGAGGCCATTGAAAAGAATCACAAGTGGGAACTTGTCAATCTATCAAAAGAAAAGAATATGGTAGGTGTCAAATGGTTGTATAAAATGTATGATGCTGATGGAACACTATTGAAACACAAGGCAAGATTAGTGGCAAAAAAGGTACTCTCAACAGCGGGGTATTGATTTCCAAGAAAAGTTTGCACCAGTAGCTCGATTCAAAACAATCTACATTGTTCTTGCAGTTGTTGCTCAAAGGGGGTGGTTAGTGCATCGGTTGCATGTTAAATCTGCATTCCTAAATGGCACACTGACGGAAGATACTTATATTACACAGTCACCGGGGATTGAAGTTAAGGGATAAGAGGAGAAGGTCATAAACTACATAAAGCTCTATATGGGCTTAAACAAGCACCCAGTGCATGCTACTCTCGAATTGATTCGTATTTCTGTTCACATGGCTACTTGAGGAGTCATGGTGAGCCTACATTGTACATACATCGATCAGGTACACATGATGTTTTATATGTGTTCTTATATGTTGACGATATCATCAGTACCAGTTCATCTGCAGGCCTCATTCAAACCTTTAAAAAGGGTATGATGGATGAATTCGAGATGACAAATATGGGTCATCTTAACTTCTTTCTTGGATTGGAGGTGAAACAGTCCAAACAAGGAATTTTCTTGTCACAAAGCAAGTATGCTAAGCAGCTGTTAAAGAAGTTTCAATTATTGGGGTGCAAACCAGAGTTAGTACCAATCACTCCTAATGAAAAGTATATGGTTGATGATACTGAAGACAAAGTCGATGCAACCATGTATAGAAGTATTGTTGGTGGACTTATATACTGATGTGGTCTAGATTAGATATATATATTATACAAATATTTTAAATAAATTTTATTATTAGCTCATATCCACATTTTATAAGTTTCAAGAGACAATTAGCTAAAATGTTTAGTTTTAACTAAACTTGAGACCGATAGGTAAAACTTTCAACGTAATATATATCTATGAATATTCATTTTGTTTACAGTTAAGCTTATAATTAAAACTATCTATCTAAACCAAAAACAAATTTAACATATAGAAATCCAAAAAAAAAGTTTGAATGCTAGTAGCACATACTACTAACGTGAATAATTAATTCTTTTATTTTCTTATTTGTTTCTTTTAATTATTTTTAGTCTAGCACTTTTATTAATCCATATATTGTTTTGACAGCCCACAAGGAGATGAGAAATAAAAGACTCAAATGTAGAAATCAAATAGACTCGCCCATGCTATTTTGTTTAATCCATATATTGTTTAATTGGAAGCCCACGCCTGTGATATTTTGGAAAACAAATTGAGCCACCGTCATAAAAAAAGTCAATTGGAGAAAATAGAAAGGAAAAAACCTAATTTATTTTCATAGAAAAAGTGGAAGCAACGGCTGTACAAGGGGGACGCACGACGCAGAAGAAGAAAAACTCATTATTCTTTTTTATTCAACTTTGAATCTTTTGAGTACGTTTAGAGAGCAATCTAAAAGTAAAGAACAAAATCTGAAGCAAGAATTGAATCATTCAAGCATTGAAGATCGTTCGGTTCCATTTCATTTTGGATTATTTTTTTCTTTGTTTCATTGATTCTCTCGTTTATATTGCAAAAGTTTGCAACTTTGTTAATGTTTTTAAATTTTTTAACGTTATAAATAGCTAACTTTTTAACACTACCTAAGTTGGGTGGAAATCTATTCATGTATTGATTAATGTTTTGGTTTTAATTTCGTATATTCGTTTATTAATCTTAAAACTTGATTTTTTCTCAATTAAATATAAACAAGTGTACTATTTATGCTTGAAGGTTGTTGCCATGCTCGTGTATGTTTGATCTTGCTTGATTGCGTGACATCCAGATTAGGTATTGCACGTTTAAATTAATTACTTCGTGTTTTTAAATTATAAACATGGATTAGAGATAATCTTAGGAGTACTGGCTATGATTTTGATTGTATTTTCAATGTGCTATTGTCACACCCCGAAAATCGCAGCGGAAGGTCACGTGACGTGGTGATAACGGAAGTTGGAATTTTTCCAACAATTATAGTCAAACGTTAACGATCAAACAGTTGACTACCAGGGATTAGACCCTTACATTCTTTTTAGCAAAACACAGTGAAATTCAAATTTGTTTACAACCATCTTGTAAGCGACAACATTTATTTAATTTAGAATTTCACAACTAGTAATCAACTGACACGTTTGACCCTCCAAAGACTCATCCCGTTAATTCCAACATAGCTTACCTACAACCCTGAAAAGCATGAAAAATACTAGTCAACATAAAGTTGGTGAGCATTTGGGTTTTAAAACTTTATAAACAAATCAGTTTTTCAAAACCGTTATGATGTAGCGAGATAATATACCCAACATAGACTAGCTAGGTCCTATGATAACAATCAGGTCATCAGTCCATAATCAAGCCAAGAAACACGTCGTTGCCCCACAACAGTCTAAACATATAAACTCCCTTGCCACATATCCTGACCAGTATGACTGGTCACGAGAGCGGACCCTTCTCACCCGATAGATCTACCAATATAGTCTGCGGCCTCATTCTCGAGGTTAATGATTATAGGGGGATTTAGGGCTCAATAGTCACACACTTGTACTATTGACCAAAACTTATACCGTCATAAATATATTATCCTCGTTTTACCTATCATGTAAGTAAAAACAGTTACCATGTTTTTCCTCTAAAACAGTTTAAATAAAACAATATTTAAAGAAAATGGGGCCAAAGAACTCACCTTAGCCACACACTTAGATTTATCTTATTTGAATTCAGATATCATCTTGTGGAATATTTGAACCATCAATCTAAATTCTCTGGTTGATAATCACATACATGCTATTATTAAAATGATAAACTAATTATGCTCTTATTTGGCTGAACAAGTCATCTAGCGTGTTACTTAACACGTTGCAAGTTTATTGGAATGAGCTTTTATTATTTGCATACATTACTCTTTAGATTATTGTTAAGTATTAATACTTACAACTCTGTTTCGACTTGATTTAAGTCTTATGGTATTACTTATGTTTGATCATTAGTGTTTGTATATACACACATACTTTATCAAACAATTCATCTTTATTGATATGACTCAAGTATAAGGTTTTGCATTTTCATATTATTTCTTCCGTCTTTACCTAGATATCCTACTCGTCCAAATTATTTGATTTTCATCTATAACTTTTGTAAGTATAACTTCGTTGGATTTTTATATTAACAAAACCATGGTTATTTTATATAATTTATAGAACAATTGAAAACTCATCAAATCTATTCGTATCCATTTATTTAATAATCATTACAGTAAGATTCTTTGTAAAAGTCTAATATATATACAATACATGTTATATTTCAATTTATATAATTTTTTAAAAAATATAACAAGTTATTTATATTTATGTGTGTGTCCATATTTTATCTCATTTAGTTACATTTCATAATTGTCACAAACGTATTTTATCATAAATTTTATATTTAATAGTCGCACTCGTCCTACTCGTTTGACACAATATACAAATGTTAAACACTTGGTTTATACCTTTCGCGTCCGATTCGCATATACGAATCTTCTTGAAACCGACATGCAACAAGAACCGTATACACCATTATGTTCGTTTTTCCATCACGAATATTTCTTCGGTCTCGGATCATCCATGCAACCCTGGTTTCGGGAATCTATAGTTCGAAAATCGTTACGATTCCGCGGTCGAATCTCCGGGGAAGTGAACAATTTTTGGGACTTTCACTTTTAGGGAAGAAAGTTCCGATCAGTCACGTTTGTGGATGGAAAAAGCAAAGCTCTGTGTATTATTTCTGAAAACTGACCGTTCGATGTAAAGAAGAGTATGTTAACTATAACATATCCAAAAATTAGAAACATTCAACGGTTGGATCATCGGAATTCGACCCATCTCTGATAGTGCGCATGCACATCTCTTTCTAGACAGATTCTAAAACTTGATTTTCAGCATCTTTAACGAAAGATTCATGGAAATCAGAGCTTACCATCACGTTCGTAACGTCGAGAAATGGTTGTATGGTGAAAATGGGACTTCGACAGTCACCAGACCGCCGCTCGCCGCCGCCAGACCGCCACCAGACCACCGCTGGACCACCACCGGAGGGTGGCCAGAATTCCAGCTCTCTCTCTCTATCTATCTAAAAACACACTTAAATTTGTGCAAAATGTGAAGAAGAATGAAGGGGGGTGGGTTTATACAGGGGTTGAATTGGTTCTGGTAAATGCATGTTACTCCGTGTCGGCTGGTATCGCGTCCAATTTTGACTGATATCGCACTTTTATTTTTATTTAATTTTGCAAACTTAGTGACTAATAGATGTAACGGATACTCTTGGAAGATTTGTTTCGTCTAATATTACGTATTAGGTGGCAAAAGGGCTCGGTGCGAGTTAATATCGCGTATTTCACACGTTTAACCGTTTCGAGATTTTTCTCACACCGAATGTAAATATTATACTTATATAAAATAAAAATAAGTGTTTAATAATAGTTTGTTCATAAACTCAGGCATCCGAACTGCTTGAACTAACAACGTTAACGTACGCGTGTTTTATGCGGTTTTATCGGTTTTGCACGCGGCATAGCTGTTAGGCGCTTAGATAGAGTTTCTGAATGATTGTTCAATTAGAATAATAATATTCCATAGACATGACACTAGAAGTGTCATGTTCCAATATGAACCGATTATCTACCGTGTTAACCATTTATTATTCTGCATATTCATCTGCGAGGCTCAATAATCATCGTTATGACTTGGGATTATCAAATTGGGGTTCAGGTGAACCTAAACTCCTTATTGGGCCTTACTGGGCCTCGTGTGTCTATTTTGTTGGGCCAAACTTCAGTTATCAAATTTTTGAGGGTTGTCACATTCTCCCCTCCTTTTAGAAATTTCGTCCTCGAAATTAGTTAAAAATTAGTTGAATGAAAATTTCGAATGGTCTAGTTACTCAATCACTCAGTGAATATTCTAAGAGATCATATAAATCAGGTGGTTAAAATCATTGGTAAGCGAGGTTAGGAGTTTCAATGCTTGAGTTTGTATGCCCTGCTTCGGTAGAATTTAAGGAATTCATGATGATCTATGCTTTTCTTACGGATCATACCTCCTCAAGCATCGCACGACTTTTGAACCGAAAAAGGGATCGGTTGATGAGTCCATTAGATAGATCAATCAAGGAGTTCGAATATGTTAGTGTCTTATCGTCATGATTAACCAATGCCTTGACTGAGTGTAACCCTATAAGAGGGTTAGAGAGTATCGTAGTTGTGAAGCACAACTACAACTCAATCTAAGGCTTAAGTCCGTAAATCAAGCTTTATCTAGTCCAATTCAAATCGAATTTTGCTAGACTAAACAGATGAGCATCGATATCTAATGCAAAATTTTTAAACTACCAGTGAGTATGGCCGATTATATCTGTCGGTACTGGCAGCATTTATCTGGTTACACCTTAGTCCTATGGTAGTCGCTGCTACCCTTGGCTTTTAGTATAAATTCATTTGAACCAAGATTTTTCTTGTTAACATCGCGTAGTCAAGAATATAGTCAAGTTATCCTAGTTGGATCGCAAGGGTTTAAGCAAGTGCTATAACACATTCCAGCTTTAACCCTGTTTCAGGATACATTCATCACGGCTTACGAATTATCGATTTGCTAGACCAACGTACGAAGTAACATGGTTTACAGATTCAAATTCGTTCGTAGCATTTAGTGTCAACGCCTTAACTCTAAAGGTTTAGGAAATGGATTTGATGGAAATAGCATCAGTTTGCATGTGATCTTACATTTTTTTTTCATCGTAAGGGTTTAACATGCATTCCTTATTAGTAGTAAGTTACAAGAATTATATCTTAGACTGAGATGATAAGTATGAAAGACATAAATATGATCTTTGTCAGGGTGGCATTTAAGATCTACTTACATGAGGGAGGACTTCTTCCAAAGCGTGGTCATTTCAGGCATAAGTAATGAATGTCCAAGGTCAATAATCACGAGTCATAAGGTTATTGGTGAAACAATGTCAACATTTCGTGAATTTTATAGAGGTTGGGTTGTTGAAGCAAACTTTCTCTTGATCAGTTAGGATAGAATACAAACAAAACTTTCTCTAGAAACTTCAATCTCAATCACTTCAGAGGATTGCAGTCTATTCATCCCTGAGTATGAAATCACGCTTGAATATCCATATGATTTATCGCTCATAGAGTAGGCTAGAGATAGACTTTGCATCTAGAGATCTAGTGTTTATCAAAACTAAGGCACTCACTTATTTCGAATCAATTTTACATACTGTCGCTAGTGTCGCATGATTAGAGAATATTATCTCAAGGCTTCAATTAAGAAGTTGCACATCACTCGCAGTCAGGAGAAGTTAATTTAAAGTGACTACAAAGTCACAAGACTACAATCGTAAAATTGGTAGTAACTAATGAAAGAAGGAAAAATGACTTCTTTCAGAAAGAACCAATTATAAGGGTTGCACACGCGTGCATCACCTTAAAAATCAACTGCTTCTGCTTACGGGTCGCATAATTTGTCTTTCTAGATTTATCTTAATTCCTTTAACTCTCTCTCGAGCGGTGGTAGTTTTAACTTAAAATTTTGTGTATGAGGAAACAAAGCTTGCGATTGGTGCTTAATCAAAGATTAGCACTTGCTAGCCATGCGAGCGGACCAATCAACAACACTTGATCATTTATCTATAGTGATTTAGAAAAGATATTACTATATAGATAGTCACAAAGTTACTAGAGGTTAGGGAAAAAATTCTCATTAGACGACAGGATAGGTCAAATTCAAATATCAGACCGTGAGATCAAAGTTCTGTTGAATAACTATAAGTTATCGAAGATAGTTATAGAGTGGTTCGAGATTAAGGAATCAATTTAATCAAGTTAATACTTATTGTTGTTTATTGCTAAATTACGATTAAGACACAATATCCATTATGAATTATGATTTTTAAATTCTTCCTGTAATGGATAAGGGTGAATCATACTTTTACGCCTTTCTCGTCCGAATGTCCTTCAAAAGACGCTCTTAATTCAGATACCTAACGACTTGTCAAGTCGTCATACTCGCACTCAGGTTATCATATTTCTGATTTGTTTATTGCATTATTTTCGTTAAGTTAAGCATTATTTGGCACAACGGAATTTTCCAGAACTTACAAGTACTATAATTCACAGTTACGTAGGCCAAAATGTAACTGTCAGTTATTTTACTCGATCATTCTAGTATTCTTCCATTACGAGTCATAATGCAAATTTTCTTTTGGGTTTTGTAGTTCTTATTTTCCATGTTTGATTATTCATATCTTTAGGTCACTACCTAATTATTAAAATTTCCAGTCCTTAATAACCTACGGTTAACAACAAGTAATTGAGAATGGTTTAACCATTCTTTTCATCAAGCTGGGACGCGCGAGAGGTGATCCAGACTTATACTTCTACTAAAAGTTGAGTAGGTTAACTAAACTTCTACCGATCATTAATTTCGACAAACTTGCGATCCTATAAATTTTTCAACATACTGGCCTAGATCTAACGAGTGATCCTAGGCTAGGCTTTGTCCCATCTCACCCAAGTATATTACTATATTACAACCTATCAAACTTAATTCAAATTTTTAGTTCAGTTAGTTAATCAAATTCAGCGAAGAGCTATTCTATTAAATCCATACTTTGGTCTCATCGCGACATAAAACATGCAGTTGCTACTTACAGGAAAGAATGTAATCAGTTACAGAAAGCTAGATGCATATGCATGCCTTATGATCAAACTAGTTTCCCTGGTCAAGGTCAAAACCGAACCCTGCTATTTCAAATGAATGAGAACAATTAATCGCTCCTACTCATCATGTCACATGAGGTTAATCCATAAATGCTTTCGACAGTCTGGGTGCTCTCTTGACCCATACTATGGTTCTGATTAAGATATATTTATTTTTCTTTCATAAGTAGCAAATTATTGACTTAATGGATCTAGTAACACTTATTTTTGTTATATTTCCATCTTATATTCTTATGCCTATGTTAACTTATTATTATCCTTATTAAATAAAAATTAATACATGTGCACACCGTCAAACATTAAACTCTTACACAAAATTTATTAAGTGTCTTCTCTCTCTTAATTTCAAAATATGTTCACTT